>CM029121.1:24534174-24749174 GCA_016859345.1 Istiophorus platypterus | reverse complement strand
ACTACAAACAATGCAAATCCTATACATCGATAAAATGTAAATATATTTAGTCTAAGACTAAAACATGACAAATTCTTTGAGTTAGTTCAGAACTTATTTGGACTCATCAAACAACTTGAGTGTTTGGTCCACTTGCACTCTCTACCAGACATTTGATTATGAAATGAATTATACAATTGTGGGAAGAAAAAAAAAACAGGCAGCATTACTGCAGCTATCTGCCTGACGAGTTCTCTCAGAGGCCTGGGCTGCTGCACTGAATGCACTGCGTTAGAGGTACTACATCACAGTTACGGATGACAAATGTGACTCATTTCTATTCAGCTTTGTTGCATCTAGCATAATAAAGATAACTTGACTGTTTGCCCTACTATAGCGATTGCGCTTTCATTGCCATGGCTGCTAATGTTAGCATTGTTAATTTGCTATCACTTTGTGCTCTCTTTGAGGCAAGTCTGACCTCTTCTCTCTGACCCATCACCTCCCGAGTAGGGGCACCTGCTCAGGGGCAAGCACACAGGTCATTTGGTACCAACTTTTGGCCACAGGAATAGTTGCGTCATTATCTGCGCTGACTGATCAAAGCTGGGTTTTCTTGGATCCACTCATGTATTAGAGTTTGGTTAAACAGACCCAGGACCCACGGCATTAGACTGGGACCTAACCTGGAACTGTTTAACCATAGGATATGTGGATCCAGACCCGTAAAGTTTTCAGGTCCAAGGGTTCCATTGGACCCGCGAAGACCTCTCCACTTCATAACGGACAGGAGTAACACAACGTCACTCTCACTGACTGAGAATGGGATGTAGGTCCAGCTGACACGATTCAACAACAATCTTGTGGTATTGATGGCAGATAGTTCGCAATCCAAGTCTGCTGTAGAGCATGCACAGCAATCTGAGCAATCTGTCTTTTTGCAAATTCTCTGGATTTTGGTCAATAGACTGTAAATTTGTGAAACCCCGATATAAAGTTATGTTAACGACAGTTGGCCTAAAACATGCAAAAAATACGAACCCCAGTAGTTATGTCTAGTTATATTCGTTTGCTCTCTTATGGACATAAAATAATGTTCAAATATGTATGTGTGGAATTTCATTTATTTATTTATTTATTTTAAGACTCAAACGCCATTTTTGGCTTTTTGGCCAGTTTTGACAGCACTACCACTCATTCAGTCTCAAAGACTTTGAAGCTAATTCTCACTAAGTCCCAGAGGGCTCAAGGCTGTCCCTTGTCATATTAATGAGTATTTCACTTTTTCATCTTTTCCCAACCTTTTCAGCCAATTAATCTTGCTATGCTGCAGCATTTGCTTTAGGGAACCCACAGTTACGCACTGTTTTAAGATTGTAATGTTAAAACACTGGAATATCAGTAGAATTTTGAAATTGTTAAAACAATTTAAACAGCTAGCCTGAAAAGAACAAGGATACAGGTAAAGGAGGGGAGATCCTTCATCCTGCAAAGCCATGAATATGTTGGTTTTTTTTTTAAGGCTTCTATTTAGAAAGTGAATAATAAGAATGCAATTTCGTTGACCAACATATGATGTATAGGCCTTGCAGTTAGGTTCCATTTAATATCAGTGTAATATCAAATCAGTTTTTGTTAGTGTTGTGATACACAAAACTGAGGTGAACGAGTAAAAGAAGTAGCAGAGAAAAACCCAGGCTGGCAGTTGGTTAAGAGCATTTCCTCTTAAATTCTGTGCTGATTTTGGCATTTCCTTTTTTCTGTTAGAGGGTGAACATTGCAAAACAGTCAAACTACTCGCTTGCATGTTTCAAGGCTCTTCTCTGATGCAATTCAGTATCAGAGCATTGAAAACATCATTATGAACAGTCTTGTGTGTATTTAGCTAATCAAACTTTCCTCAATTGTATATATAAATTTCAAAGCAACAGTGGCAGCAGGGGCATAATGAGGGGTTTAGAGGGGTTGATAGTGGGCTATAACTTGTGCTCAAAAGTCCTTAAGAGATCTGGTGTCTTAACTTTGAAATTAGTCCTTTTTTACCATAGGATGTCACAGACATGTAATGTAAGCATGAAGACACTTGAAGATACAGACAATACAAGCAGTCTTGATACTTAGCCCAGTCATTCCATTGATATTTAAAACTGGGCTTTTCGTTAACAGGCGTGTTGAGGCTTGTTGCAATTTTGGGTAAACACCAGCACAGTAATTCCTGGCCTGATAATGGAATGCATTGTGTTTGCTAGCTTCGGTTCATCTTGGACATACATAGTATAACTATGGCAAATGAAACATTTACATGGCAACCTAAAATATGACCGAGTGTACTTGTTTCTGTTAGCAGCTGGATATATGGCAGTATGTTGTGTTTATTTTCACTTTGGAGAGTGGTATTGCAAGATTTTTATGGGGACACACTAAGAATGACTGTGCATTTTGAGTTTTGTTAAAAATCAGTATAACAATACACTAGTGTATTTTTACCAAGTATTAATGTGAGAATGTTAAAAATGCATTTGATTTTGCCATGTATTGCAATCATAATACTGTTTTAATTCAGTTTAAATTAGGCTGAAGTGTTAACTTGCACCACAATTTACTGTCTCTTCTTGCACTTTAGCCGGGCTAGGGATGGCATTATTTGTCAGCAGATCAGTCGGTCAACTTGACAACAGCTGGCTACTATTGGGCGGATTACCCTAAAACTTAGTCCATAGTGTTAAGAGGATCAATCCTAATGACTTGGGTGATCCTCTGACTTTTCCGCTTGTGTCACCATGAGGTTTGTATTGGTGGTTTTGAGCGAAACATCTCAATAACTATTGGACTGTTAGTCAACTGCCATCACACTTGGCACAAACTTATCTTTTCCAATCAGGAAACATTTGGTGATCTCTATGCTTTGAAATTCATGGAACTCCCAACAGCTTCAGCTGTAATTGGGTTTAGTGGTAATTTATACTTTAACCAGTATATTTTATCAGTGTTCATTATATGTTAAGCTAAGATGGTGAACATGGTAAACATTAGGCATTCTTCGCATTACCATGTTGGCATTTTCATAGTGAGCATGTTAGCATGCTAACAGTAACCTTTACTCAAAGCACTACTGTAAATAAGTACAGTCTCACATATCTGCTAGCTTGGCTGAAGACCCAGCCTAGTTTTACCATGCATTGTGTTATGGTGTATCGTCATATTGTTACAGGCTACTGTCCAACTTAAGGTGCAAGATGACTAAAAATGCTCATGGTTATAAATTGAAACAAGTGACTAGTTGATTTTCAAATCAACTGATTGTGGAAACAACTTGTTAAACAAATAAGTGAAATTGGTTTGTTAAAGAACTGAACTGAAATTTCAGCTTTCACCGTCTGGGGTTGGGTTGTGCTTTATTCCTTTCCAGACAGTTGTTATATGCCCAAATTAGTCACTGACTTCAGTGCTGGCTCTCTGTTGTAACAAATGGGCTTAAACAAATACAATTGCAATAGACAAGATATCAGTCTTCCTCATTTAGTGATCTATTGACACTACATTAAAATGAACAGCGATGAATAATTTATTGTACAAATACTCTAGGGTCATTTTCACCCTTTAAAGTTTATGAGAATAGCATAGAATTCCTCCTTCTACTCATTTGCTGCATTGAAATGTAAAAATGAGTGTGAACTACCTGTAATCACACACTTTGGCAAAACCATTTTATTTGTATAACCCTGTAACGCCTATGTCTGAAAGCGCTGTACTAAACACAGTAAGATTCCTGTTTCAACCCTTATCTTCCTGACAGACGAGGAAAGCTCCTCAAAAAACTTTGTTTTGTTTAAGGGGGGGAAAAAAACAATAAACCCTGGAAGAGGCAAATTTAGGAGGGAGATCTCAACTCCACTGATCTGCCAAGTGTACAGTAAGGGCTGTGGGTGGGGATATGTTACTACAAAACATTATTTAAAAAGGTGTAACATCAAGTATAATTCACAAAAGCAATGTATCTTTGCGAGAAAGGCTTCTCTTCACCTGCCATCACGAAAACAAAATACAGAAACAAGATGGATGTTGAGCCAGACCTGACACTGAAGCTGCCCTTAATTGTCCCAGACATAGCAGTACTGACTTGGCGGAGGAAGGTGCACACTTCTCATTAGGCTCATGTTAGTTTCGGTAGTCGCCAAATTTTACCATTATTTGTATTTGGTCAAAAAAAATTCAAACAAGTTGCTGCCATAGAGTTGCTATTTCTTATTGTTCTCAAATAAATTAAAATAAATAAATAGATAAAATTCCAGAAACTTAACCACAGTGTAACGTTCAATTTTTTTAGTCGGTGAAATAAAACATCTTTGACTGTCACTCATCTACAACTTAAATTCTATTATTCTATATTATTCTATTATTATTATAATTTCCTCTATTCTAATAACTCTAGATGCCTTACAGTCTGGAAACAAAGAATACAGAACTGAAAATAATCTACAACTTTTCAAAAATGTTTAGTATTTGATCTATATTAATGTCCAAGACGATATACAACTGAAGGTATTTCTGTAAGCGGAAGAGAAATTGCAAGAAAAAAAAGCAGTAACGCATAAGAAGATAGGAGTTAAAAACTTAAGACAGAGTCATTGTGGTAGCAGCATACTTACTGTTTGCAGTGAGGTGCACAATGATAAAAGGTTCTTGGGACTGTTTGCAACCCTTATTAGGCGTTAAAGGGCTCGAGAGAAGACCTATCAGACAAGCCTCTTCTTGCATGCAACCAGTTTACTCTTTCAATGCAAGTCTGAACAAGTTTAAAAGCTGCACAACCTAATAGCATAAAATTGAAGCTCTCAGAAGGAGTTTCAGGAAGTGATTTGCATCGTCGTTGCCCTTTCCAGTAGAGGAAATGCTGGCAGATGCTTGTATTTGTCTATCACATTTTCAAGAGCAAGAAAGCTATTAATAGAGCACAACCCACTTCTCTGTATGTGCAGGACATTGTTAATGCAAAAATCTCACTGTCACTTTTTTTTGGATTATGTTTGCACGATAATTTGCATAAAGACATGTGTTGGATTGTATTCACTCATTAATAGTATGTTTTATCTAAATTTAAGGTGGAGTTCCTTTTTTAAAAATTGATATGGTTTGACAGTAACATAACAAAGATTAATTTATTGATGTTTGCCTTGACTTTTTTGCTGCTGTGACACACGTCAGGGGCGGATTCAAACAGGCTGGGTTGCCTGCGCAAGGGAGTGTGATGATGAAAGACCCACTACTCTTTTGTAGTGTAGAGTTTTATCACACCATACCCTGTATCATCATTGATGAACAACCTAGGATTAAAAACCTTGTCCACCACTTATCCACAAATTGTCCACAAATTTATAGTATAGTTACCTAGTACCTACCTAGTCAAAATACTGCAATAGTTTTGACTAAGTCAGTCAGTCTCAAACACCTTTTGAATTCTCACTTGATTACAGAACGAGTTATACTGGTACATTTCACCTCATTTAGAGAGATTCGGGGTGAGAAGGATCATTATTCAAAGAGAAAAATCTTAACTTCCTGAAACTTGTTTCAGAAAGGTTCCTGTCAATGAATTCTGATCAACGTCAGCTGTTAAATACAGTATCACATGCAAGTTGTGGCTTTGTTGGTTTCTGAGTGGTGGAGTAAGGCTTACAACACCACCATCTGGACAGTGGAGGAAAATCGTCTATCACTGAGGTCCCTCTCATGGCCCCTGGATAGTTTGATTAGGGTTTTAATCCTATAGACTTACTCTTTAACTTTTCCACAGTTCCAAAAAGAGTATTTAAAATTATAGCATTTTATATAATATTTTATTAATTTGAATTACTATAGAGCATATGGGACCTTGGTCTCTAAAAACAGTAATTACAGTATGTAGACAAAATGTTTCCAGTCCCCCCCCCCACACACACACACACCCTTGTAAAAGCACAAAATTATTACATTTGTATTATACAAATGAGGGGTGGTCAGTGTAAGATCTGCCATTTGTACGTCATTGTTCACATGGTCCATTCACCCCTGAAGGGTCAGTACCACTGAAGTACATATTCCACTTAGAATCCACAGCACCAAATGAGATCAACATTTATCTTACCCTCTTAGTAGTTATGAGTATAGCTCGAGTGATACTGGATTTTTAACTTTTGTTTCAGCGAATAGGGATATTTTAAAAAGATACACTAAAAAAAATCTCAACGTGATTCAGTTAGATTATTTATTTTTCTTGCGACCAAGATACTTAAACTGCAGGATATTTTGAGTTGAGCAGTCAGCTTGTCAGACCTCTCTGGTGGATAAACTGTATAATAGAGACACTGTCTCTGAATTACCACGGACCTAATTTCTGTTGTGTTTCTTGTTACTTATTGGCTGACATATACACCGATACCAAATCAGGGCAAGAAGAAGTATGTGAACCCTTTTGGAATTACCAGGATTTCTGCATTAATTGGTTGTGAAATGTGATCTGCTCTTCATCTAAGTCACAGGTCTAGACAAGCATGATATGCTTAAGCAAATAACACACAAATGATTATAGTTTCTCTTTTTTATTGAACACACCCCTTAAACATTTACAGTGGGATGGTAAAACTAAATGAACCGCTGGATTTCATAGCTGGTTGAACCTCCTTTGGCAGCAGTAATCTTGAACGAGCACTTCTGATAGATGCAGATCAGACTTTAACAACATTCAGGAGGAATTTTGGACCATTCTTCCTACAGACCTGCTTCAGCTCAGCCATATTCTTGGGATGTCTGGTGTGATGGGCTCTCCGATATCATTCCACAGTATCCCTGTTGGGTTAAAGTTTGGGCTCTGACTGGGCCACTCCAAATGGTAGATTTTCTTTGTTTTAAGTAATTCTGTAGTAGATGCACCTTCTTGTGTAGGGTCATTGTCCTGCGGCATCACACACCGTCAGCATTGTCTGTCAGCGTTTCATGTCGGTATGCAGTACACTTTTACATCAGTGCTGTATGATCTTCCCAAAAAATTCAACCTTAGCTTCATATGTCCAAAAAACATTTTCCAAGTGGCATTGCGGAGTGTCACGGGGCTCTTTGGCAACTGTAGCCATGCAGTGATGTTTTTTAAAAGAGCAGTGGCTTCCTCTGTGGTAGACCATGCACCATGATTTGTGTGTGGTAGACTCGGGAGGAGAGATGTTATCCATCTCCAACAATTCATTTAAGCCTTTGGCTGTTGCCTGAACTTCTTTTTTATCTCATTGAGTATTCTGTGTTGTGTCTTGGGAGTCATCTTAGCTGGGCGTCCACTTCTAGGGAGAATAGCCACAGAACTAAATCATCTCCATTTATAGACCGTTTGTCTGACTGTGCACTGGTGAATATTTGAACTCTTTGAGATGACTCTGTGACCCTTTTCAGCTTTATTCACATCAGTAGATCTTTATTAAGTCTTCTGAGATCTTTTTTTTGTGAGGCATAGTTCACATCACCAGATGCTTCTTGTGAACAGCAAACTCAAAATGTTTGAATAGTTTTCAAGTCAAAGAAGCTCCAACCCACACCTCCAACTTGAATTCATTGATGATGCCTGCTAATCCCTGTCTCCAGTTAGCTTGTGTTGTTGATGTCATTAGCCCGGGGGTTCACATACTTCTCCCATCATAAACTGTGAATGTTTGGTGTATTCAGTATGGACAAACATAATACAATGATTTGTGTATTATTACTCATTATTTTAGCTTATATGAAGATCTGATCATATCTTAAGACAAGGTGCTAAATAAATGCGGGTAATTCCCAAGCATTCACTTCTACTTTTTGCCATTGTATGTCTATCATAGGCCAAAATTGGCCTGGTCAATCAAACGGTCTTCCTTGAATTATGATTCGGAGACATCGGGAACATCAGAGGACTACAAAATCTCCAACTTGGCAGAGAATTAAGCAAGATTTGGTCTTGGAAATATACAACATTAAATGGTGCCTTGTAGACTGTAGTGTTTGGTGAATTGTTCAGTTGACCCAGATAGTTGGAGAGAGCTAAACTCATATTGGTTAAGGTAGTGTGAATGGTGTTATTTAAATAGGGATTGTAAAGGCGTATTTAACACATGGACCCGGCATAGAGAAGAAAACTACAGAAAACCACATTTCATTAAAAATACAAACATTTGCCAAAAATATTGGCATTCATTGGAAGAACCTGGAAAAGGCTCATGTTTTAATGAGGGGAATCTTCATATTAATAAAGGTCTTTGAAACAGGCATTTGCAAGGTTATACTTACATAAAATGAATGGTTTGATAATCTACTTTACCTAATGGGGAGGTTTTGATGTTTTAATGAAAATAATCAGATTTAGGGTGAAATTGTCGTTTCTGGACAGGGTGACCACTCTGTATCAGTGGAGGTCAAATTCCATAGTCATTAATCTCTATCCAGTCCTTATTTCAGTGTTACTGATGTGAAGAGAAGAACATTGCACTTTTCTCTCCATTCATCAAAACCTGGACTGTCTTTGCCAAAACATAATAAATTCAGTTGAAATGCTGTGATTACACATTTTTAGGAACATGTTGAACCAAGACAAATTAAATTTTAGTGCATCTGTTTCTTTTAGACATTGCAGCTGATAAATCGTTGTTTTTTTAGGAATGGAATGCGCACCATTGGTTCACATGTTTTGGACTTTACAAAACTCAGGATTTACTCATATTTAGACCAGTCAGTTTTATTTGTGTAGCACTGCTTATACTCAGTTTCAGTTCAATGTGATTAACATCATCATAAAAACAACTTGATAACATAATTTTAAGAAAAGGGTTAAAAAAGATAAGAATGAATGCCAAGTCGACACACACAAATTAATAAAAAAAACAAAAAAAAACAAAACAGTGCAGCTTCTCTCTGGCAAACAGTGGGTAGTCATAAACCCAAGTAAACAGAGGATTCAAGTTTGCTTTAAATTTTTGAAACAGCAGTAACTGATCTCAGGTCATCTGCGAGTTCGTTTGAGAAACCGAACCAAAGTAACTTAAAGCTCCCTCTGAAGACCTGTATCTTATTCTGGGTAAATTTAGAAGACGACTACCAGAGGACCTGAGGGTCTCATGCTGGACTGTAGTGAGTGAGCAGGTCATTGATAAACTGGGGGAGCCAGACCATTAAGAGCGACTACCAGCAGAATTTTGAATTTAATTTTGTGTTGTACTGGGAGCCAATGAGGAGAACTAAGAACTGGTGTAATATGTTTGTATCTGGGTGTCTGGGCAAACATTCTGCTGTGTTCTGAACAAGCTGCCGCCTTGAGATCGTCTTTGTCGGTGGTCCGGCAGAAAGAGCATTACAGTCATCCAATCTGCCAGGGATGAATGCGTGGACCAGTTGTTCAGAGTCCTCTTGATATGAACCCTCTAGCTTTGGATATATTGAGTGATGGAAAGCTGTCCTAGTTCTGTTATTGGCATGACTTTCAAAGTTAAGATCGCCATCAAGAATTTCTCGATCTGCCCACTGTACTTTAGAGACACATTTACTACAACATAAATTAGATATACCTGCATAAAATTACAAGGCATATATACTGAGTTGCCTATGTTGCATGCACAAGCAGAATATTAAAGATAAGGTCCCCAAATAATATCAACATTCAAGTTCTTTGTCATAGCTGCATTCATTCCTTTATTTAAAAAAAGACATTGCAGCCAGTTGAAAAGAATTACAATTCCTGACATTTTTACCACAACAAGACATAAATCATGTTACTTTATACCATTTCAAGTAATTTCAGTTGAATTATCACAATTATGATTTATTAAAGTCAAATAAGCAGATAAGTGTCAAAGCTACGGCTTTTAAGATTAAACATTTAACATCACCACATTAAGTGCTCTACTGAAGCTGCATTGATTTTATTTTATTTTTTTTAACAGCTGGTCCTGCATTTGTTATATATAGCCTACTGTAAAGCTAGATGGCAGCATAGCACTAACTCATCAGTCCTTCTACATCATAGAAAAAAAGAGCCTCTTTATCACTTTCCATGGCTTCAAAGTCTGGCCAAAAACTAAATTACCTCTTCGCTTTTGATTACTATGTATGACTTTCCACATCGCAGTAGATGTCTATAAAACATCTCTAATATGATTTATTAGTAAGGTATAATCATCACAATAATGTTAAGACAGTTGGTGTACACATAACTCAGTGATGAGATACTTGAGTCACATACAGGACAAGATGATTATTTACAGAGTTAAGATGCATCAAATACTTCATTGAAGTTAAAAGAGATGTGTTAATATGTATCTTGGCTGTATAAAAATATAATTGTATTGTATGCTTAAATATAAGGTAGTGATATATATATATATATATATATATATATATATATATATATATATATATTTAAATACAAGCTGATAATTATTTTTAAGTATGTCTAGGCTTAGTACATATTGTGTAAATTGCACTTCACCACATTCAATTAACTTGTGATAGGATCCTGAATGTGACACTTTGGTGTCCAGTAATGTCAGTCTATCGAGAAAAGAAATCGTCCCTCGGTTCCATTCTCAGCTTATGGGTATTTCAGAGGAGATCTTAAGGAATTCTCTTCTGTCTCAGCTGCCAAGCTCACTTTGGAGGCTGAAGAAGAGATAGACATTCTTGTCAAGTCCCACAGGTCTGACTTCAATTCATCCATACATCACACACTTGCTCAGACACACTGAAATCTGCAGGTGAACATACGCACACGGACTTCTCAGTATCTATTATTGGAGTCTCGCTCTCATCCAGTGTGACCTGAGCTTGATGGGCCATACAGATGTAGCAGCTGTTCTTTCTGCATATCTAGTTTTAAATCTGTGGAACACAACCTCTGAGTGGATTTATCTTCATCTGCTGAGATGAATTAAAAAAACAAAACAACAAAAAAAACAAAAACGCCCAACAAGGATTTTCCTCTGCCTTTCCACGCCTGTCTTAGGCCACTGTGTGTGTGCAGATTTGCTGAGCAGCTTCAGTGCTCCTTCTTTGTCTTCCTGTCTGGAGGGCATGCTCTGTGGCGTCCAGGATTGTGTGGCGGCGGCGCCGGCCATAGCCTTTCGAGCTTATCTTTTCCTCTGGGGCATTGACCAAGTCCTGGGTGCTGAACTTGTGCAGTCGGTCAAGCAGGTCGTGATATGCACATGTGACTAGGACACAGCCAGATGTTTTGGATGATGGTGACCTCCTGGGTCTGATATTAAACCCAAAGCTGGAAAAGGAAAGGAAATATTTGTGCTGTTTCTATAAGACTGCTTTCCATGGGTTGATAAATCTAACTTTGCAATAAATATGTTGACAGGTTTTAAATCCAAATTGTCATTCAGTTTCATGCAAATTTAACAGTTCAATAGAGGATAGATCATCTTAAAAATATCAATCTTTTCTCACTTGGTTGACACTTCATTTGGAAACCTATGTGATATCAGTTGGCATCTGCTGCACACTTAATAAACATAGTGTTCTGGGGTTCTCCTGGTAACCATAGCCATGTAACTCTGATGCCCCTGGTTGGACTCCAGCTATAGACCTTTGTTGTATTTCTTAGACTTTTCTCTCTCACCCATGTTAGCTACCAATCTCTGTCAGCTAT
This sequence comes from Istiophorus platypterus, assembly GCA_016859345.1. Classification (NCBI taxonomy): domain Eukaryota; kingdom Metazoa; phylum Chordata; class Actinopteri; order Istiophoriformes; family Istiophoridae; genus Istiophorus; species Istiophorus platypterus. The sequence goes on along the minus strand of CM029121.1, from coordinate 24,737,554 downwards.
CAAATGGAGGCAAAAATGCCCCCGAAATGCAACTTTTCTTGTTACCTCAATGGCTGTGAGACAGTTTTTGCATTCATGCCCTTCTGTGGTCCAACATGGACGTCAGAGTACTGCTCATTGGCTGTCGCTGAGATTTTGCCCGGGTCTCCCTTCAAACCGCTCTGCTTTACTTTAAACCTGCAACACAGAAACGGAAGAGGCTGTGATCGCAGGAACTGGCCCAAATTCAAATACAAACTGTAGGGTAAAGAAAAAGTGATGATATCAGAGCATGACACATCCAAAATATCAGATTTTCATTTGATGCCAGTGTGGCTCACAATGTTTGAAGAATTATTCATGAAGGAAAGACAATCTTTACTTGTATCCAGAACATATTGCATTTGCATATATGCAGTTAACCACTAGTAACCAACATAGGGATCCTCATTAAAACTCGTTCAGGCATTGGCTAATGTAATTACCAAGTTTTTAAGACCTTAAAATATCTGTTAGCAGCTTTTCAGGTATAGAAAAACTGAAATTCTCAGACTTCATTGTTATAATTTCCTCAATTGTTCTCCTATCCTAAGACATAATTTGATATGTCTCTTGTATTATTAAGGGTGAGCACCTGATTTGAATGCTAAAAAAGAGAATATGCGGCTTTTCTTAGAACACAATGTTCTCTCAGTGCATCTTAATAAGTAGCCTCACCTTTTTTTCTGGCTGCAGTTGAGTTCCCCCGTGGCACCTTTTACCAGTGGCAGGACGGTGGTCAAAACACAGCAGCAGATGACAGTGTGTAGTGCTAATCTCATTTTGGCTGCAAGCTGTCAATAGTAAAGATTCAGATATGGTACTTATGAGGTTCAGTCTGAACTGCTGACAAGTGGTGATTTATTAGTTGATATTTAATTGGCTTGCCTTTGTACCTGGACAACAGGGTGGTTAAGAAACAGTCTGGTAGTTTGAGAATTACAGATCAATATAAATGGATTTGTATGGCAGTTTATTGATAAAAAAATCTTTGCATCGGTAATAATCAACATCACTGAATAGCAATAAAAATTTTGATTTAACTCCTAGTCCTTCAGACTCTATCCAAAATCTGACAAGGCATCAATTTCCATTCCCCATCACCTGAAGATGTCCTAGGCAATTTTTAAGAAATAATCTTAAACTTACATTAAGATTGTGGAAAAATTCACTTACCTTAGTCTTTAGCTTGTAACCTGATTCAAGAGTTTTGTATACTGTCAAGCAGAGTTTGGTGTTTGTTTTGTTTTTTTGTTTGGTTTTTTTTTGTTTGTTTTTTTTCTCCAGCGCTGTAAAGAGTTTACCATGAGTTGAAGTCTGAAGTTTACACTGCTAACATGAGAGACTTTATAGAGGGAGGGAGGGAGCTGTACCTGAATGCCAGACCCAGTGGGAGGGACTGTGGGACAGTTCATGTCAACCCCGTCCACCCCACATGTAGACAGTCAAACCAAAAATATGCACATAAAGATTATTATCGAGTCAGCAATCCTGAAAACTGTGTGACTAATGCTTATTATTAGTTTGTGTTAATCTTAATTTTGATTTATTGCACCCCTCTTTTTAAGTGTTGAAAGAATCTTTTGGATTTCAGAGTTTTGTAAATTGAACTAAATAGTTTTTCCCCTCCTTCGAAGTTTTATTCTTGGCTCTTATATATTTTTTTCTTTCAATATTTGTCCGTTCACTGGACATTTTAGGGGTGGTTATATGGGTAGTTTCATTGGCCATGCATGCTTTGTGGCAGTTCATTTGGGTGCAAATGTTGCTTTAGCTGAAATATTTCTAAAAATGAGTTTTTGAATGGCTCCATTGCAGTCGAAGTTAGCCATCTGTGAATTTAAATTGTTACAAGGGGTAAGTATATTTAAATTAGCAGTGTGTTGTTATGGCAACTGCATGCACTGTGAAAATTTAAGGATGGAACATGTTCTTTATACTGAACTTTTGCACTTCTAGATGATAAGTGCTGCTGACATCCACAGGTAGGTATTTCCAGTCATTCTAAACAAGGGAAGTGTTTTCTGCATGTTTAAGGATTAATCATGCATTAAGGTCTTCCACACCAGCAATAATGACTTTTTCACTGAGATGTAAGAAATTGAGAGGCAGTAAATGGGTCAAAGGCTCCATTATTTTAGAATTATATTGAAAATAAATGTTGCATTAATAGATAAATGTTGAGTTTCATGTCAAGTTAAAAGTATTAACTTAATAAACAAAGTACTCCAAAACTAGGTTTCAACAGTCAAATGGACATGTTGCATAACATTCAAAGTTGAGAATAGGGCTGCAATGCAGTGTCAGAAAATGGTGAGAATTGCTGACCACAAAATTATATACCAGCAGCCTAGAACCCACTCTCAAGACTTAGATGACAATTATCAAAATTGTTAGCAATAAATTTCTTGTCAGTTTAATCATCAACTTGAGAGCAGCCCAGAAAGTCCAGGAGAGTTTTTCGGAAAAATGTCCATTATCACACTCAAAACCCTTGGATCTATTTTTATCTATTATGAGTTTTAAATAACAGTAATGAAATCAACATCCAGTATAAGACATGTTAGACATTCAATGGAAGCCACTGTGAACTCAACAGGCAGGCTTTTACCCAGAGGGTACGAATGTATGCTAGTATGTGTACCGTGAGTTAGGATTGTTTTCAAGTTTTGACTTTCAATCTGGTTGGACTGTATGCAACCACAGGCAAAATACTGATCCTCCAAACTATATCACTCGTTAAATTCACCAATGGATAAACTAAATCCCAATGTTCACACACAACAGAGCATTTAATTTACAATTTCCCTATTCTGTGGTATGTTACAATCATGATTGCATTTGGCAACAAATGTACCAGCTCTTTGTAGTAATCAAATTTTTGAACACATATGAGCAAACTGTGTTCTTTTTTTAGAACACCATAAGCTGCAGAGGCCACCACAGGTGTATGTGACAGGCAGAATTTGGAAGTCATTGTGTTATTTAAAAAAAATAAATAGATCCAAGATTGGAAGCAATATCTAATCTTTTAAAGCCTTTGAATTTTTTTGGTTATATTTAGCTGCTGTACTAAACCTGAACTATAATTGGCAGCATGTTGATGGTATTGGATTTGGTACTGGAGATTGAGGCCTTTTTTGAACACCAACAGACCTCACAGACCTCGCAGAGCATATGACTTTAATGAACAAGTTGTGAGGGCTTGACAGAGCTATATTTAGAAAGAGGAGCACTAAGACGGTTAGTCCTGAAAACCAGTATGTAAGCGTGTTCACACCTTCAGTAGAGCCTTCTGTTATTTCTGGCATAGGTGAGCATGAATTTACAGGACACGTCCTGACCCGCATTTAAAAATACTGGAAAGTACACAGGTTACATCAGTTTTTTTATGCTGTCATGTTATCTTAATTAGTGGCTCCTGTTTTGACTGAACAAAGTATGATGGAATGTTTTTAATCCTTTTAAAACTGTGACCTTTCATCGCTTTGATTTGTCTTGCTGCAGAGTTTTTGAATCATGAGGTAAAATTAATTCACCAGTTTAATTTTTGATGGTAATTTTTCTTGTCAGGATCATTTTATGCCAAGTAACATTTATGCAACTGAGGGTACTTTCATACCTGTCCTGTTTGGCATGGTTCAGTTGAACACAAGTGTGTTTGCCGATTCAGTATGATTTGTTTGGTCTGTCAGTCAAACTCTGGTACAGACGAACAACTGGGCCAAGGTCTTTTTGAAAGGAGGGTCTCAGTCCACTTCCAAACAGGGTATGGTGCGGTTCATTCCTGGTTGTGAAAGCAAACTGATCAACCACAGTATTTTTTTTATTGCGCAATTGTAATTTTAGCATGATTCCAAAAGCTATTCTACTAATATTTAAATCCATCTGCTGATCTGTGAACTATTCATGAAATAATCTTAAGCAAATTGCTAAAGTGATATGAAGATGTGTATATATATATATATATATATTTTTTTTTTTTTTTAAATTAATATATTTTTTTAAAAAATCCAAATTATTTGTTAACCATAATAACAGCATGCGAATAAGTAAATACAGGGTTCACACAGTAATACAATATCCACTGATATATTACCATACAAAACACCTTTTTCATTATGTTTGTCATTATAAATGAAATATGTTTGATTTTCAGTATAGTAATACTAATTATAATTCTTTTGCCAGTTTAGTATGGTTTCGAGCTTTTTGTGACACCAGAGAACACTAATGTACACAAAAGAAGCATTCAAGTGCTATGTCTGTCAGAATTTAATTTCCTCGTACAGGTCCATTTAGCACTGATGATGATGATGCAGGATTACAGTCACCAAAATGTTTCAGTCACTGAGTTACCTGTCAGTCTGTATGACTTATTGTGTACAGCTCTTGATTCATTTTGTGAAAAAGCCACTGAAACCAGACCAGAACCAAATGGCAATAAATGTATAATTGTTTTCCCTTGATCCAGACTGAATTAACTGAGCTACAGGTGTGAAAGTGCCACAAGAAATTGCTTGAATTTATAGAATAACATTTATGAATTAGCACAATTAATGCCTGGCTTTTTGGTGAACTGATAGCTGACAGATAAGTGATGGTAGTTCTTCCCAGTTTGCTTCAACTTGTGTTGACCTGTATGCAGCTGATGTAATTTCACTCAGTGTTAAAGCCACAACCGCCACAACAGTCATCATCCTCAACACCTCCGTAGGCTATGTTTCTACAAACAACTGTCCTGATGTCAGATCTGTTTTATATTACTTTATAAAACCCAGTCACACACAAAGGTTTGATGGGTCTATAGAAGCACAAGTCATGCATAGATACACAAAGTACTGTCATGGCAACAACACTGCAATATCAGAAGCCAAAAGATGATTCAGTGTTTGTTTTAACACGATCCCTTACAGTTCTTAAATTAGTTGTGCTTTATCTGTTTTGGAACAGTGAAATTCTGCTGCATTAGGCACGCAATTGGCATGCAAAGCCAGTGTGTTCATGATCAAGATCTATCTGTCTACCTTTGGCTTTGAATGGCTTTTGTATTCATATCAATTGGCCAAGAGCTTTTTGGTCGTTGAATTGTTGCTGCAGGAGTAGCTTTTATATTACATACAAAAGAAATCAAGACAATATGGTGTTTGGTTTGGGTATGCATGAAGCTGTGAGTGATTTCCACAGTCGGGTCAGTAGAGCACAATGTGAGCTCAACATTGGCAGGCACCCATTATGTGATATTATTAGACATTCAGCATCTATTTATAGTTCCAAATTTCATCCCTGTTTTTATTACTACTCAGATGAAAAGGGAGGGATAATAAGGATTTTATTATCTGATGCTCTGGTATGTAATACCATGGTGCCTTCTTCCTGGGTCTGAAAGAGAATACTCCCTGGAAATTAATGATATGCAATTTTTCTAAATGTGAGGCCCATGCATTCCTCTTACTTCATTTCCAAACAACGGAAAATTGCTGTGTGTGTTGTTTTTGTGTCGAATAATGCCAGATATTTTTGTCCATGGGTTCCAGACTTCAGGTTGTCATTGACTGCAAACGATTTTCATCCAATTTTGTGGGTTTGTCCAATTACTTTTGAGCCTCTGGAAACAAGGGCTATGCATAATAATGATTGTGATTCCTCAACAGTAAATGCAATATTTGTTTTAAGCCCCTGGAATTAAGGCTTTAAGTCTGCACTTTAATAACATCTTGATGGCTCTGTTTTAAATGATGATGCACAGAGACAAACTTCCGAAAATTGTGTCACTGTGAAGATACTTATGGACCTAACCGTATATTTATATGTATATAAATATACATATATGTATACATGCACATATGAAGACTCAGCTAATATAAAAGCTACTGACGTTAAAATGACAAAGAAAAATTTTGAAAATTTCTCAAATGGTGATGAAAAGGTAGTTTAACAAGCATATGTGACTGCATAGGTTCAGCTGAAAGATAAAGCCAGCAACGAAACATAATTAACAGCTCTGGGTTTTTTTATCTGTGGTGCATAACTTATATTTATATTCTGAATTTAACCTCTTCTGTTTTTAACTTCTAGGGCCGTAGTCTCCCAATATCACTGGTTTATTGGTTGGTCGATGCTCAGTCGCCCATGTTACACATCATTTAACAATGTGAACACATCAATAGACTTCCAACATCAAACCACTGTTGACTACAGTGTTGAGAGGGACAGACAAACAAACCCTCCCACAAGCGTACAATTTTAACTTGCCCAACCTAATGGAGACAGCAATGTATAACTTTTATGTACGTTAACTCAGAACCGGCTCCTAACTTATTGACACCATGTCAAAGAATCCTATATTTTTCAGCATTTTGTTTAAGAAGATGACCAAAAAGTTGAGTGCAAATTTTGCAAATAGCGGTTTGCATATGACAGCTCAACAACCAACATGGCATATCCTCTAAAAACAGTAGGCTAACTTGTCTACATTAGGATGCTCCATCAACTTTTGTTTTAAACACTTGGGGCTCCGACTGTATATTCCTCATTAATTCTGGTGCTGGGATCACCAGTTGATATAGTTGTATTTTCTGGAATAGTATGAATATGGGCAGGTACAGGCTGGTTGGCTCTGAGTCTGCTGTTATCATTTCATTATAAAATAATTCAATTAAAATGATTTAATACACTGCAAAAACTAGATTTTTATTTTATTTATAATTCATCTAGGCTAATGAAATAATTTTTTTCCCCTGAAACCAATTGATTAGTTGAAGAGTGGGTACAATTTCGTTCAACCAAGAATGTCACATGCTATGAATGTCATAAGCACAATTACTGTACATATTGACTTAATAAGGAGTCTGTTCCACTTCTTGGATTCAGAGTTGACAGTTTATCCTCAAGTTTTCCTCAAGATCTCATCTAAATATTGCAGTTCCTGCCCATTGCAAGTGTAGCTTTAGACTGCAGTTTTCAGATTTACGCCATGTGGGACATGTGAGTCCTAAGAAGTTTGCCTTGGGAATTCCAGCACATTAACCCATAAAGCAATGACTCCCCGGCTGCCCTGAGAGACTAGTTCATCTTAGCCGGATGAGGCAGGATAAGTACCTTTTTTCAGAATGTATTAAATCTTCTGTCAAATGAAGGATTTGTGGAGAGTTCAGTTTTCTGTCAGTAATGTTCAGATTGAGTTCACGTGTTTTGGGTGGGACACCCCTATATTTTTTTAGAATTTCATTTAATTTAATTTTTTTTTTTATTATTCAGTGCAACCAGTATAAGTCACAGCTTCAATCTTGAAACAGGGATGGCACACAGCAGGATTCTGCTGTCGACAGTGCCAGGTTTACCTACCTAGAAGGAAGACAGTCTGGTGTGTCCTCCTGAAGTATGGCCAGTTGGGTGTGTTGTTTCCAATTAGTTCCCTTGAATGAGAATGAAATCCTTAGGCAAGGAATCTGACAGCATTGCTGTGCTGGATTTAGGACTTTCTGAAACTTCCCTAAAGTGAAGGAGTAATTTTTGGGTCCTTTTCTTATGTAAGGGTCAGATGGATCTTGAAAGCTGTTGCCTGCTGTCGGTGGTGATGTGGACATTGTGCCCGACTGATCCGCATAGGGTGAAGCTCTCGATTTTTCATGCAATCTACAAGCCATCTATACAAATAAAAAAAGAGTGTTATCGAAGAGTTGTTTCCATCAAAGCATTTGACTTAAGCACTGTAAAAAAAAAAAAACTGTAGATGAATTTGTCAGCTTGTTGTACCATCTTCCTCTGCAATAGTTTAATGGCAACTTGAGAATTAGTGCCACCAACTGTTCATCTCGATGGGCTCAGTTCTCAGTATTTGCATATTAGTATATGATGGAAATATGCAACAATGACTAATAATTTTATTTTGTTTTGCTGACTTTCTGAAAACTTTGTCAAAATCTGCACTAAATTCAGATTGAGACTTGGCTATTGAAAGAAACTGACGATGCAAATTGCAGCTCCCTTATTCATTTCAGTGATGACACTGCAGGGGAATAAAACGCAGGGTCATCAGGCTACACTGTGCACCATTATTTTGCAGTGCACTGCATCAGCAAAAAGGGAAAATTGAGTTGTAAAATCTTGTCTCATACCATTATAAGCCATTGTGTAGTCTTGTTTGAAGGTCTAGCAAACACGCTAAACCTTCAAACTTATGGATCTATTATTCAAACCGGTCTCCATGGATTGTATTTCACTTTGTTGCCGATACCTGAAACAACTTGTGCTCCACCAGTGACCCAGGTGTTTTTTTTTTTGATTGTAAGGCTTTTTCAGTTTTAATACCTGTAACACATAACCTCATGCATATCTATATACACAACAACAAATCCTGGCATAAAGAAAACTGCAGGATGTTATAAGATGGATAGGCAGACTTATTTTCGGGCTTCAACATAACTGCATCATGCTGTGCCAGAGATTAAACGGATATGAAACCACCACTCTTGTTTTCTGTTTCATGAGAGCAGTTACTGAATTGGATTGGTATTCGATTGTGTTAAACCTGCTCTTTTTTTTTTTTCTTTTTTTTTTTTACCGAAAGATAAATCTGTCTTTATCATCCTCCATCGCATGGGTGAGATGCCAAAACTTTAAACTTGAAATCCAAACTGCCACATAAACAGTGGCTGCTCCATGCAAAGAAAGCTGGGCTCAGGAGTTGGTGTATTTTCCCTGACTTAACTCCATTGTGTAATAAAAATGTCATGTTAAATAGTTTTTTGTGGTTACAGAATTTCAGATTTCTTATAGTTATTCTCCCTACCATTTGGCCTTATGCTGCCAAGCCTCATTTGGTACCCACCTGTTTTACTTTTTGGCAGTCATATATATGCTTTTAACACAGTCTGTCAAGTGAAAATCCCAAGATGACACACAGTATGCAGATGTTGAAAAAGATGCAGCGTGAGAGCTGTTTGATTTTTTTTTTTTTTTTTTTTTTTTAACACAAAGATCATCCAAGGCTAAAACGAGTTGCCAGTAGCTCCCTTGTAGCACTTTTTTCCATTATTAGGCAGTTAAAACTGTGTGAGTAGCGTGTCAGAATTTCAATGAGGGTGGGATTATGTTCCAAAACAAACCAGAAAGTGACTTGTGAAGGCCAGGAATCTCAACACATTGTTAAACCATGGATGTAAGTTGATCTGATATACTGACCATGTGGTAATGGGCTTTGATGTCTCCCTTTTTAACCACTGTCTGTATTCCAAAATAGTGGCATTTCTGTTATTCATGAAACACGGGGGAAAAGCACCATTTCAACATGGACATAAACACAGATGACTTCAGGGGTTTATACTGTACCCACAATTTCATACCTTTTGACTTAATCATACACCAGATGTTCAGTTAGCTGTCACGAAATAAATTTCACAAATTAGTACAAAAACTCTTCCCCCTCAAAGGCAGAGAAGTTTTGCTGTTATTGTTTTTAACAAGTCTCTGGGAATGTTCAATATCGTATTTTGCAGTGCCAGCATATTTTTCAGTTGGCACCATACACAAAATGCGGTGGCTGATGGGATAATAATAGTTTTGTAGGTATTTGCTTATAGCCCTAAGTATTGGACAAATTTTGCTACATGAAACATTTTCAAAGTGTGAGGTGCGCCTCCCAAGGGGGATACAGGAGACTTGAAGAAGGGGAGTGGAGGGAGAGATGTGAGGCAGAGTTACTGGATAAGGTGAAAGGGATAGGTGCTTGTCATAGTAATAAAGTAAGTTATTTTTGCCTGTTGATTTGTACAACTTATCAACATGGTCAACAGTTGCAGCCATGACTGTGACACAGTGTGCCAAGTGTAAAACATGAACCAATGACAAATACTGACTGATTTATAACTCAAGCTACTTTGCAGTACCCCTCCCTAAGTGAGCCTCAACATTTTTATTTAAAATTTAACATTAATGTTAAATACTCAACAAAAACACAGACTTTGCGCTTAGATGAACAGTCAGGAGATTGAAGTTATGACTGTTGATCCTCTGTGGACCAGGAATGTCTAAGGGATTTTAAAGGCAATCCAGCCAGTGGTTTTGGGGATTTTTCTATAAAAACCCCAAATGGTCAACTTCATGGTGGCGTTAGAGGGAAAAGTCAGTGGATCAGCAAAGTCGATAAGATTCATCTTTTTGGGCCTGCGAATGTCCATGCAATGATAATTCAGTCTGGAATGAACTAGGTTAATGATTTGGTCTATAATTTCTGAACAAAGAATTAAAAAAATGCCAAACAGAATTTTCCTGAGCCCAGTTTGAGTTTTTTTTCAAAAACCCAAAGATTTTCTGCTTACCATCATAGAAGATTGAGAGACCTCAACAGTGCAGAAATAGTCTAATTTGAAAAGCTGGAAGTAGTGAATATTAGTCACTTTTGTTAAAAACCTTTGACTTAAATGACATGGACTAGAGTTAAATATTAAGTTGTTGAATAAGATTGATGCAGATGCAGTTCTATGGTCATCAAATTGAGGTATTGTGTTTATGATCATTCCTGAAACAGGTAGTGTAATGTGCAACAGTTGTTTTGCCCTTAAACAATTGCTTGTATTGTATGTACTATACAGTACAGTGTTCCCTAACACAGGGACTCAACCCTTTGATTGCTATTGTAGTCTGTGATGGGTTTCGTTGTAAGTTTGATTAGTAATAAGACTATGAGGGTTCAGCAAAGTGATGTATATTAATTGTTACTAGACACAGACCTAACAACACTGACACATTAAGCCGCTTATTCATAATGATGAGAAGATACGTTGTCCATTACGTCCAAAGAAGAGGAGAAGACGGTAATATATCAGTGTGCTAAATTTACTATTTGACCTGCAACTGACACACATTCGCGTTTTATAGCTGACGTGTCTGGTGATGTTTGTTTCTCACTTGTCTTTCATTGTTGCACTGAAAGTTCAAATACGTCAGGGATTGATTTGGAAAGTCTTGAAATTCCAATGGGTGGGGTGCAGAATGGAAAATATGTTTTCAAAGCCAGAAATCTCTGCACTTGGCCAAGCAGTCATTGATATTGATCAACAACTTTGTCAACGACCCTAAGATATATCGTCCATTTTCTACAACTGGCCAATGAATACCTGACTTTTTTGTCTTTTAAATATTTATAGAAACTTCCCACTACAATCTGTTCTCAGTGTGGGTGTAGTGTTTTCGCTTGGTTTCAAAACACCTCCGGGAGTCATGCTAACAAACAGTGACATGCAAAGGATGCTTATGTAATAAATTGGCTTTAAAAGCACAATTGTGTAAAAAATTGCCTGACACTTTAGTCAAAAAAAAAAAAAAAAGTAAGGTGCATTTGCTTTTTCCAGAAATGCCCTGCTTCATATTCGCAGTAATGTTAATTGCCCAGTACAACCAGTACTCTAATGATGACCACTAAGCAGCTTCACATTTGGGGGTTTCATATCCTCTTGGATGATACTTTGACAGTAAGTGATGTGTGTGTTTGTGTGGGCTTTTTATTTTTTTTTTTTCCTATATTTGTGGGGTCTAAAATCTGGAAGCCCACTATACTTGTGGGGACCAAAATGCTTGCACACAGAAGATTAAATGGCTGTTCAAGGGTTAAGACGTAGATTAAAGGTTTGAATGTAGTAATTTGAATCAGCAACCCAACTGCCACAGAACTTTTTATCTATCCCACATGGTTTGTAGTTTAGTTATATTTTCGCCTTTTCTACTATTATTCAGCTTTTGGTATCATGTTATAGCTACATTTATAACTGCTATTAATTTGAACTATGTCTATAGTGTCTACAACTGTTTATCCTTTTTATTTATTTTTTTACCAAGGCAACAACGAGATTAAACGTAGATCAAATTTCTGAGATGTTTTGGGGCTTTATTTCACATTGTCTTCTCAACTCCCAACAGATGGATGTCCCACAAGTGGCCCATAAATATGTTTCAAAAATAGTGTGTTTAATACAGTTATCCTTGTGAAGTTACCAGTGTAATTGAAAATGATATTCCCTCCTCTGTCACATTGTGCTGCCATGAGTAATCTGCTGTCATGAAGGCATCTGATACTGAAAGGCCACAGTCTTCCCCCAATGCTGAGATGATAGTGGATCAAAAATAAATAAATAAATAAATTAATGCCGGCCAATATCACTGGCCATCACTCACTCCAGTCTCCTGGCTGAGTGATTCAGACCCTTTGAAATGTGACCTTGGCACTCTTGTGAAATAAATAATTGTATAACACGTCATTAGAATTGGGGAGTTTATCGCCAGTCGTTGGAGCCAAAGGATTACTGTCACATTGTCCTCGTTAGGACTTTATAGTTTAATGCATGTTTCATCGCTTTCAAATTCACTGGAAAGATGGATTGGGTAACTTGAGGAATTTGGTTTCCTTTTTTTTAGATATGCTCTTTGAAATAGTACCTCAACTCTCTTGTTTTTGGTGTTTTTGAGGATTTGTTAAACCCCTTTCAGACATTTCAGACATTCTTTCACATTCCTTCATAGCATTGCTGGCTTCATCGGTCTGGTAAAGTGATGGCCTTTTGTCATTCAGACATGTTAACTAGGTAAATGCTCCTCACATCTTTTTGCAAACATGACAGGACATTTACATGAAGATCCGCGAAGGGTTTTTGTTTCCTGGTGGATGAGAGGGAGTTGTGTTGGTGACTTATAAAGTTGTGATGTGAGCAAAAACAATGGTCCTCGTTCCTCTCAGAGGCTGCGTTATTAGCGGAATTTAAAACCTAATTTGCCATTGACAGTTTGCCAAAGAAACTCAACGACCATCATTAGTATGAGGGCTACTCGCACCTGCTTCTCACAATAAATACTCCCATCCATTTTCTTATCAGTGTCATTCATAGTTATTAAGTAGTAAATCTGTTCCAACTAATGTTTATTGGTGTCAACAATTACATTGTCATTGATTTTCTTCATTAGTCATTTTGTCTGTAAAACATCACAAACAGTGAAAAATGTCCATCACGATATCTTTATCGCCAACTTCATGTGTCTTGTTCCGTCCAACCATCAGTCCAAAACTCAAAAATATTCGGTCTTCAATATGTAAGATGGAGGGAAAAAGCAGGAAATCCTCACATTTGAGAACCTTGAGTTGTCTTTTTTTTTTTTATCTTTGCTTGAAATAATTATTACTTGATTAACGAAATAGTTGCAGATTAATTTTATGTCAATCAACAGATTCATTAATTGACCAATTCTTCAGTCCATAAGTTCATTAGTGTTCAATGACAAGATGTTAGGTTGGAACTCTCTGTCAGTTGCTAATTCCAGGATACTCAATCATTGATCCATGCAGTTGAGATGAATTAAAAATAACAGATATAGAAAGGATGTGTAATTATTGTGGTTTTCTTTTTCCTCTTAAAGAAATGATTTTTTTCAGTGTTTCCACAGGACAAAAATCTACAACTTAAAATTCATTGGTGTCCAGTGGTGTGTCAAACTTACTCTTCTTGAATGATATGATACAAAATGATAATACCGTGAAAAATATATTACAGAGCTCTTAAAAAAAAAAGAAAAAAAGGAGAGAAGATTTAACATTTAATCCCACTTTGTTCATATTTAGCCTTAATGTCAATTTGGCAGCATTCAGTTCGGACATGCGCCAGACCTGGCTCTACTTTGTCAGTTGGTGTGTCAGATTGAAAAAGTCTCGACTTAAATTTTCTGGAAGATTATGATACACAATTTCCAGGAAGTCACACTGACCGAAAAGGAGGATGAACATAAATGATTTGTGTTGCTCTGTGGTCATTAAAAGGCGCTGTAATCTTACTTTGGTGACACACTTAACCCGGAGGAAGAGAATGATGACTGATTAGGTAAAGGATGATCATACAGGGGCGCGCAGGTAATTCTACCCTTGGTCGCGCCTCATCAAGCGCTTGGCCTTTCACCCGGTGAAGGGAGAGCTCTGCTGACTCTTCGATTTGCTTCCTCTAAACCTGCTGCGCTTAGGTATTTTTAGCGTGATTTCACAGACTCTGTGCAATTAAGTAGGATGCTGGTAAACAATGCTCTGGTAGGAGGCCAGTTCTAAACTTGGCTCAGTCATAAGTCAGACGGTTTCAACTGAAAAATGAATAACTTCATGTACTGGAAGGATCACAGCACAGTCCATGGGGGTTGCAGGGTTTCTTTTTTTGTTGTTTTTTTTGTTTTTTTTTCCTCTAAAGAATCACTTGTGTTTTATATTTGTGCCTTGCCACACATTCTTTTGTGTTCATGGGGGAGGAATAGGATGAGACACTGACTTTTGAAGTCTTTCTGTCTTGTCACGTAAAGCATTCCTTACAGATAGAGTAGGACCACGTAGACAACCAGTCATCTCTCACTGCTTACTTATTACAGTTCACCTCGGGTTGAATATCTAGAAATTGTCTTTGCACGTGTATGTGTGTGTGTGTGGGTTGGTATTACATTTAGTTATAGGTATTTGGTTGTGTGCCCTGATATATTTTTGTGTTTTCCGCATGTATGTGTACGCGTAGCATTCATACCTTTGAGCTTGGGCATTCAGTTGTATTGTGACCGTGACCACATGAATTCAGATGCCTCTGCCTTTTTATGTGTGTGTGCACCCAGGTGTGAACACTCTGCATGCATTTGGGTATTTGTGTGTGCGTGTTTTTGCGTATGATTTTAAAGTAGGTGTGTGTGCATGTACTTTTACACATATCCACAGTAACCTCTAACTTGTAAGAGTAAAAATACAAATCGGAGGTCAGAGTGGCACACAGCTCACCTTTAGCTTGGCTGTTTACGTTGTCAAAAGATATTTATATCTGGAATGAACAATTGAGAAAGATGGGTTTGATTTCCCCGCTGTGGCCTCGGGCTCGGCCTTCCTGTGGGTGCAGAGTCAACCTCAGTCAGATGCACTGATTGGAGCCAGATCCTTTGTCCTAAATTCCTACTCCTTGCACCCTTGAACCTCACGAAATCTCTAAACTAAAACCTAAAACAGCCATTGGTGTAAGTTCCACGTTACACGATTTCGGCTCTAATGTGATGATGTGAAATGTCAGGAGGGCGGTGTGCAGAAACATGTGCTGGTGGACAAGAGAGATGACATGCAGGTGAAATGAGGTGGAAGGTGAAATTCCGCCAGCGAGGCAAAGCGGCTTTTTACAGTAATAGTCACTGTAGCTGGTGCGAAGTGGAATGCCGCTGTTAATTCCTCGCTCTACGGACCCACTTTTTGAGGGTTTTTTTTTTTCCCCATTTTTATGAGGCGGAGGAGGACATCTGCTCACGTCGTTGACCCTAACAGGAATTCTCTGGGGGCCTTTTAATCTTCCATAGAGATCTATAATGTGAATTTGCAGTGATATGCTATTTTTGTCTGGTCTCTCACCAGATGCTTCCCTGAACTCTTAATGCAGCTGTATCACACCCCTGGGGTCCATGAATTGTCATATGCAATACTGCAAGAGAAGGTAAATGTTTTGCAGGCATTTTATTTTACTGGCCCAAGAGTACCCCTCTGCTCCACAATCCTCCGTAGACCCCCGGGCTCCTGCAGACCCCATTCGCTGTAAATACCCAGAATTCCTAAAACCTTCGAACCCTATATATTTTGAATTCCTCAGACTCCTTTAGACACTTTGTACCTCAGATGCTCTAGCACTCGAGGGGGCAATGAGCCTCTTAACCCCGCCTTATCCTTATTTTCCATCCTAACACCCCCCCCTGCTCACACACACAAAAACACACACACACACACACACACACACACACACACACACACACACACACACACACACACACATACACCCACCCCCAGCGATGGACTCCAGATCGGGAATTTAATGCATCTCTGTTTCGCATCACCTCCCAGGAATGCAGCACGCGTGCCACAAGCCTCATAACCTCGGGCTGATGAGTGTGAGGATGTTTAAAAGAGAGAAGGATGATGGGATACAGACGCTGCTGGGGGTTATGGTGGGCTGGTGGGGGGAGCTTGGAGGCGGGGGGGTGGGTGGGTTGACAGAGCGCATCCGGTGCAGCACTTGGCGTTAATGACAGGCCATCTTGTTGCATAAAGCAATGTTAGTGCAGCTGTGGTATGTGCCGAACGCATCTGGACCACAGATTTTTTGGGAACGTATTTTTGTGTGTTTGTTTGGTCTTCTCGTCTCACTCAAATTAACGACTGTTGCACGATACAGAGGGAGGATGGAATGAATTAACTTAGTTGGGGATCTTTTAAGGGGGCGCTGATCTAAAAGTGGAGATTTTACAAGCTGGTCTGTTTTGCATAATGCTCAGATACTGTTTTTCTATTCTCATTTATGCCTATTGGATCTTTTCAGGTTTGTCAGGTTGCATGAAGGGAAAAATAGTTCCTGACCTGCAGATTGGCCATAGTATGTTCTCTATTTAATTTTCAGTCTAAGTTAACCTGCAGGGAGGACGTTCATTTTAGGTTCATTTTTAAATTGCAGCTTTATTTGTTTCCTGTGATTTACAGTCTTATGATGTGCAATAACCCTCAACCTTGTGTACCGAGCAGTAAGCAGTTCGTATTTTACTCTTTACCACAGTATGGACAGTACGTTTAAAAATCAACATTATCATGTTGATAAGATAGTTATATACAATATTGATATATGTGATGAGCAACCTGAACAACATTTTTAAAAAAACAAAAACAAAAAACTCAATATGATCACAGAGTCACTAGGGCTGGATATCCTACCACAATTTATGAGTACTGATCAAAATATGTCTGTAGTATCAGGGCCCAAGTAGCTGTACCTCTGAATAGGATTGTAACTCTCACAATAATTTTCATGATCAGTGTCATAAAACAGTGAAACCAGGCCAGCACAAGTTTTCAGAGCCCATTTTGTTCAAGTTAAATGATATAAAACAAAGAACAAAGCAGCAGTCCACACATTAGAAAGGCTGGATGAGCAAAAGCATTTTTTTTTATCTCTCTTAATAAGGTACAAACAACAAAACAACAACAAAACTCCGGTAGTGTGTCAGCACTATGTATCAGAAATTTTCAAACAAAGCCCAACTGTAATCTTAAATTTTGCTTAGTTATTAATGTTCCGTGCAGAGTTTGTCTAAATATTAACACTGTGATACTGTTTGTGCACGATATATTGGCGGGTAGCTTTCATTAACCTCATCGCCTCAAATTACTGCAAATCTTAGATATCACAAACAAGGGATGACAATTTAATTATTCATCACTACAATTGCACAACTGTAGAACAGCACATGATGATATTCTGTGTCCTGGATAGCCAGACAGGAGACAAGATAGTGATCGGCTTCATTCTCGTAAATGGAAGGTCTAGACGGTGAAGTCATGGAAAACAGGTCACCATTTTACTATTCTGTCCCCTGATAAGCCACATTTAAAACATTAACTACATTTTGACCGAAGGCCCCCCCCCCCCCCCCCCCCGCGCCTCTGTTGCTTGTCCTTTGCCATCAGACATAATGTAGTTCTGTAACTTCTTTATGCGGAAGATGTGGGGTTTGTGGCACCGTAGCACCCTCTGGTGAACATATGCGGTTCTGGCAGTTTTATCAAATGGACAACTGGCTATGAAGGGATGGATAATTGAGGTTTCAAGAAGTTTGAAAAAAAATATTTAAACAATTATTTGATTATCAAAATAATTGATTTTTTCCTTTCAGTTGATTAATTGTTGCAACTCCAATGTAGTTTGTGTAATAAAAAAACAAAACAAAACAAACCTATATTTATTGCATTCTGACCAGCATTGTAGAATGGGTCTAAGACAAAATCTAGTGAATAGAGTAAGCCAGTTAGTTGAGATAGATTTTATTACATAGTTCAGACTTCAGCTTTTTACACACATACATACATACATATATATATACATATACATGTATATATATATATATATATATATATATGTGTATATATATATATATATATATATATATATATATATATATATAAAAAAAGAAATCACAGTGTTCACTCATGACAGTATCAAAGGCACTGGAGGTTACAGTACAACAACACAACAAACATTTTGCAGTTAACATTCTTGTTCAGAGTGAGGCCCTGGAACAATGCCCTATTTTTGACACAGTGTTTACAAGTTGGAAATGTTGACCCAGTTAGTCAGACAGCACTTTGGAGAAAACAATAAATTATTAAGTGACTCGTACATGATATTTCACCAGTTCAGGATGTTGTGTTGTTTTTAGAAGATGACTTTGTTATACATCTTTGACTTTACATTACACCCTCCCCGGGTGCTACAGATGGAGAACTCAATACAGAAAACCGTTGTTGAAATATTTACAAAAACCCTCATTTTCCATATTTCTAAAATTGGTCCCAAATAGTTAAGAGGATAACAGTCACAAGAAAGAGAGTAGGTTTTTTTGTTTTTGTTTTTTTTTGTTTTTTTTACGCAATTTTGGTAGCTCATATTTTTTACAAAAGGATAGATGTGGTTGACCAGCTCTTAACTTTTAAACAGCCTGAAATTTTCATTGGACATGTCAGACTCTGGTCAGTAGTGGTGCATTTCACAGATACACACAGACAGTCAGGACAAAGTGAAGAAAATAACAAAAGGTAGTTGTGTGCACACTATTTTCCATTCATGAATTTAGGTAAGCTGCACATCTTAAAAATGCACAATATAAATTATGTATATTGTTAACCGTGAATGTCGGCTCTGTCTACTGCTAATAGACTGTGAAATACTAACAACTGACAGCGCTGTATAGCAGGACTGGTAGCTTCAATAGCAAGCTGGCCATTGGTCCTACAAGAGGATAAATGTTGAACTGTTGAAAAATTAAGAGGGCCATGACACTGTTCAAAGTTATTTTCCAGCTCTGTAGCGCAACATTACTTTAATATACTGTCTCTGTGGTGGTCATTAGGGTTAAAAAAAAGAAAAAAATCAATATTAACTACCATGTAAACGCTTTTGCCTTTACAACTCATTTTAAGTCCAATACACTCTTTTGGATAGAACTTTGTATCTATCCCCTGGAGTTGAAACTCACTACCAATCAACACAAAACTTAGAAAAAGCTATTGTTCTAGCACTTTTCCTGCATTTATCACTTCTTCATTTAGTATTTTTGTTAAAATTAGAATATGTGAAAATGTGACTCCTCTTTCAATCTATGGTGGCCTACAATGACAGAGACCGGTTTTAAAGAATACCAGTTTTATCAGTGCTGATTCCTACTGGACAACACTAAAGATTCTTAAAAGGGATAAATTTAATTGTTTACTTAATACCCCCTTAACATAAAATGATTTACATTGTCCTGGTAAATCTCACAATCAGATACCACTGAAAATCCAGTTACCAGAGACCTCCTACCAGTCACTACTTACATGTGTTTTATCATAGGTAGGAGAGGGCTGCTGGGAAATAGTATTTTCTCTTCTTAGTTGTAGACATGTTTAAGGCTCAGGTCTAACAGCGGCTCTACTGAGCCTGGTTCTTCATCTCCTGCCATTTCTTCTCCCTCAGACTGAGCTCTGCTTCAGAAAAGGCTGCTGGGCCCCAGTTGGTGATCAGCCGCTGTCCCTTGGAACCTGGAGAAGAGGAGATTATTTTCCTTAGAGGCTGGAATATTTCCTTCAAGGTGAACCATAACCTTTATCTGTAGCATGGCCACTGAAAATTCTAGATCCTGATTCACTCGAAGTTTAACCGGACAGTTTGCCATTCTGAATTAATGCCTCAGTAAGGTAATGATAGCAACAGCGAGCCTCAGGTATCAAGACCTTAGTGCAAGGGTTATTTGTGTAATCAGCACCAACAAGCAAAAAAAACAATAACTAACTAGTGAGAACCACACAAGTGTAGTTAAAATTTATGAACATAGATGTCCCAATCACCTATGGTCAGAGGAGGAAAGAAATTACTTTTTTATGGAGGGCATTATTCTGTTCTTGAGACTGACAACAAACAGTAAACTTTTTAGAACTTACAGTGCAAACGACACTGGCACTCAAAGTAATGAATGTTGTTCTAGTGCGCCCTGAACTTAACTTCTATGATTCTTGTTTTATTTTTTGAGAATTTTTTGGATACAAATACATCATTCTTTTTAATCGGAGAAAAGCTTCTCTAATATTTTAATACAAAAGTGTCTTGATTATAAAACCAGATTTAAAAATGAAGTCATTTGTTAATACTTGAACTACTTAAGACAAAAATAACTGCAAGCTTAACCTGTACTTTAGCCTCTTAAATTGAAACTGATCATGCTTTTATTGATACCAGATGAACTGTTGAAAATTATGCAGCCATTTTTGATTGGTAAACATAACTGATTAACTGATATTTTGTCTATTAACATGGGTCATTTTACTTTGTAGTAAACAACATATTTAATATGATGCCTCCAGACAAAAATATCTGCAAATTTTTCTCCTTCCAGGCCATTTCTGTTTTCAATTTTATTTTTAGCTGTAACCTACTTTGAGGGAGCAGTATATGAGAAGAGTCTCAGAAATAGAGAGAGCCAAGTTGTTTCTTCTAATTTAACTAAGAATCTCTATCGGGAAATTAGGAGTTTCTCTGGGGAGAACTCGCACACAGCTGCACTCAACCAGGGGCTCGCAAGTATCCCCACATCGGCCTGGCTCCTAGCACCCTGGGCAACACCGGAAAAGGATAGAGTCCAGCCCCTCTTCAAGAGTTTGCTTCTGGAGCCAGTGCTGCGTGTGGATGTGAGAACAACTGTATCTAGAAGGTACCACTCAACCTCCGGGTCCTTTCTCCCCTAAAGTGACTTTCCACATCCCTGGGACCAGTCTGTGATGCCAGGGACTGGCACACCTACATTCCTTTCCTGCTGCCGGGCCCACATGGCATCCGACCCCATTTTCTGTCAATAAGGCTGGAGGAGCAGGACCCCGTTGGTCAACCGTCACATGTAACAGACTGTGCCTAACCAGGCCCCATGGGTCGCCGGGTAGCTCCTCTCCCAGGTGAGGCACCAGGAGAGGGCCCTGATCCAGGTGAGGTAACACAGATTCATAGCAGTTAGTCTTTCTTAGTTAATAAGTGTTTGTTGTGCAGATGTGGTGGCTGAATATCTCTCATAGTTGGTAACTGTGTGTGAAAATCTAAGGTCATACAGTGGAACTAGGGGTGCTGCTCCATTGATTAGGGCTATGGCTGTTGTCTCAAGTCCCCAGTAATCCTTTGTAATTTTGATGCATATGAAACTATATATAGAGGTTGTGCGGGTGCGGTTAATCTTTAAACTGGCTGAGCATGATGGTGAAGCTACTCCTGAACTCCTGTGGTGTATGTAACACATCTATTCTATCCAAAAGAAGAACCAGGTTCAAATCCTGGTGGAGGTGTTTGGTTTTTGCAGTGCTTTTGGCCAACATTACTATCTTAGGTCCGAGAGCAGTCAGTGGTTTAGTGTGTTATTACCTGGTTGAATAAGCCGTAACAAGCCCTCATGTTCAGCCACCTTGTGCTTCCAGGTCTTAGTGTTGTTGGTTGCATCTTCCAGCTTCTTCATCACTGTCTGGCTCACACACGGAGAGTCGATGTCAAAACACACATCATAGTTATTATTAAGTAATGAAATACATGGAGATTTTTTTTTTTCCTTCTTTGCTCAGAGCACTTAGGAAACCTTACTTTAGATTTAAGATTAAGATTTAATTAAGCTCTCTTTCTGTTGTCAGACAACAGAACACATACAAAATAGTGACTGAATTGTGGCTCATTAAAATGAGATGAACGAAATGCATAGGTTGGTGTCCTTGTGGAGTGAAAGTTCGACCGCACGTCAGAAGGGCAATACTGGCAGCTCTTTTCTATGGAAATTAGCTAAGGGTTGTCCAAAAAATAGCTAGTTTTGTTGCAGTTTGATTTTATTAAGAAAAGTCTATAAAATGGTATGAAAAGCCAGTAAATGGAGAGACAGAGGCGCTAAGTTGACAACACGGCTTTTAAAAAATCACCTGATGATGCAGTAGGAACTTTTTGCACCAATTCATTTTGAGGAGCAATGATCAATGGTGAAACGTAGTCACGTGTCATTCAGCTGAAAAATGTTGTAACTTTATCTCTCAGTCAGTCAGGAACATTTTTGTTTTTAGGGTTGTAGTAGTTGGGGCAAAAATTAATTCATTTTTTAGTAAATATAGACAAACATACTGACCTAAATATAAAGTCACCTTAATCAGTTCAAAATTATTTATACTTTTTAACATCAGCAATTATGGAGTTTTTGTGGAAACTTATTCTTACTGTTAGATACAAGTAAACACTGTTACAACACCGTAGTCAAATTACTATTACAACTAAAACATCTTATAACTATATATATTAACATTTTCTTTTATTAGTGTGGTCCTAGTAAGTGTGCTTGCTTTTTTGTGACCTGATTTTGTTGTAGCAAAAATTCCTCCCAGCTCACTAATGATGGTGTAAAACTCAACTCCTGACCTCCAAAACATTAAAAGTGAGCTGGAGGAAAATATTAATGTTTGGAGGTGATAATATGGGTGAGTTCTTTTAATTTACAACTGGTATTTCCACATCATTTCCAATCATTTAAATGCTGTGACAATTGGTTCAAATTACTGACAGATTAATGGACAGTGAAAATGTTTATGTGCAGCCCCACCCCCAGTTCTTACCACTCCTGCTCCATTTAGGAGTCTACACGGTTTTACATGAGCCATATTGTGAAATTATTTACTGTGATTTGATTTAGAAAACAGTCTCAGTCTCTCAGCTGACCTGGTACTGCTCCAGGGCTCCCTGCCTCTCCTGCTCCAGATTTTCCAGTTGTTTCATCGCAGCCTGCAGGGAGCTCTCCTTAGCCAGACGTTCCCTCTCTAGCTCCTTTTTCTCAGCCTCCGTCTCGGAGATGGCCTGCTGCTGCCGCAGATGGATCTGCTCCAACTCTGCCCTCTTTGTGGCCTCCTCCTCCAGTAACCTGCCCCATGCAGACAACAACAGCGGGAAGATGAAAGTACTGTTTATGTTTAATGCTTTATATATGTACTATTTACCAAAGGCAGGCTTTTCAGTTTCACTTAAGTATCTCTTAAAACACTGTTGATGCCGAGGGATACAGTAATGTATATTCAGCATCAAGTGCGAATACATACAACTTCCCTTTTTTTTCCTGACAGAGAAATATTATCAGTTTCCTAAATACTACTTTATACACTACAACTCCAGTAGCCAATGTACAATCCAATCCATCATCAATACATATATAACTCTGTGTTTGAAAGTATTAAACTTTAACAGGTAAAAAAAACCAAAATGTCAATAAATTTGTGACAAATTTACGCTTCCTCCGTCCAGTAAATAAAATTAAACAACTCATCAGTACATTTATGGTAAAAAAAAAATAAATTAAAAAATGTGCTGTTGTGGCAGTTTTTCAGCAGGTGGTGCTATAGTGCAATTATTGACTCTGCTTTAAAGGTCATGGTTCAAGTAGATGTAACCACAGACCACACTTAATAAATGTCATTGACATAGATCATATTCTTTATCAAACAAAATCGTACAAAAGGCAGCTTAGATGTTAGTGCTCCTGTCTTCCTCAAAAGTCAAGAGCATGAACCAAAATGTAGGTATAATTTATTAACGAAGGTAAAAATAGATAAACAGTTAATGTGTTTGGTATGTCTTGGCTTAAATCCTGCATCAAATTCAAACTGGAAGAAGCAGAAAAGGTGGCAAAGAGTACCTTGAATACTGGGGAACTACAGTTGTGCTGGAAAAACTAAGGTTGGTCTCCTTCATATTATAACATTAACCACCTTACCACATATCTCTCTTTGACATCTCCTGTCTCATGGTCTCTGTGGAGGTGCAGAGTGCCTTTTTTCCAACCACAGTGTCTTTTATAGCTGAGTTGGTAAATTTGACAGTTGCACTTCCGTTCCCTTGATTTCGTTAGTCCAGTATGATTAACTCTCAGAATGTGGCTACATCAATGGACGTATCTTCAAACCCTCTAATTACTCTAAACTCAAGTGTAATCCGTAATCTGCACTCTGCTTTTCACACCAAGCTTTCCTTGAGACTTTTTTTTTAATGAGGTAAACGAATGGACAACCTTTAGACGGTGGGCATTTACTATATGGCCTGAATAATCTAAAGATAATGGATTGATTGCTGTCATCTTAACACAGTGGTTTAAGCCGTGCATTTGGTGCACTGGTGCTGACATGCTCACTACTCGTAGTCAAACGTGAGGTGAAAAGCAAATGTTAGCAGAGAGGAAGGAAGGAGGAGGGAGGAAACATGATGGAGAGAGGGAAGTAGAAGTTGAAGGTTTGGTGGGTGTGTGTGTGGGGGGGGTGAGACTCAAAAGAGAGGAGCAGACTTAAGGCATGAGGCTGTTTGGAGGTTGTTTTATATTCAAGGATTGCTATAGACAGTTTACTATGCAGCAAATATTGCGTAAAATAAATCGTCTCACACCAGAGGTGGAAAACAATGATTAGCTGATAACAGAAGGCTGCAAAATGTGATAATGATCTAACCTCACTTCAGCCATGATGTCATATATGTGCTTTTATTACTGATCCTAAACTAAGAAACTTTTACGAGGTCTGTTGGATAAAAAGATGCATCTTCTAGTGGTTGTGGCTCTTGATGTGCAACTATAGCAGCTGGTTTCGTTTTCTAACTGCTCAACAGATGTGATTAATCTCAGTCTAAAAATAAAAGGTTCTGGTGCATAGAGTTTACCATTCGCTTGTTCTGTGGTTAAAATTATGTGGTTATGTGTTCAGGGTTGAATCACAGTAAAACGTACAGGGCAGGAAACTGGTACTGCGCTCCATTCAGCTGCTTTGGCGTTAGAGCGTGGACTGATACAGGATTTTTAAGCCCTGTGGCAATTTTGATATTTGAGGGTTTAAAAAAATGTATTAATGCTCTATCAGCCTATTTTTTTTTTTTTGAATCTTTTTTTTTAGCAGAAACATGTAACATAAACGGAGATTTTTGATAAGAATCTCGTACATTTAGTGAAAGCTAATTCACTCTTCATGCCTTCCTGAGTAACTTGTTTACTTTAAATCTCAATTTTTCTGGAGTAATAATCCCTCTAATGTTACCTCTTCTAACTGGATGCTTTAAAATGTGTGGGTCAGACATTAGTTAAGAGTGTTCACTCTGAAAAAGAACTCTGTAAAGAACAGATTTAAACTTTTGAAACGAATTCACGGTAAAATGATTTTTCCCGACCTTTTTCCAGTGCACCGGTAGTCCCCCCCATACTTGCTGAATATATTTGTGCATGGTCATCTCAAACTATGATGTCAGATTTTTGAAGTAACCTCCCGCCCTCGTTGACTGACCGTGCCTGCAGCCTACGGACGGCCTCCTCGTCCTGCCTGGCGTGCCTTTCATCCTCTAGGGCGTCCTCCAGTTGACGGTACATATCCTCAAGCTCGTGGACCCGCTGCAAGTACTGCTCCAGCTCAGTGGACTTCTGGGCCACCTGCTCCTCCATCTGCTGCCTTACCTGTTGTACAATGAAATACAGAGCAATACTTAAATACTTAAAAAAGATGAAAAAAAAAAAGCTTTTCAAAGACACAAAAATGTCAAACTTAAAATTTGAAGGTGGTTAGGTTAATACACCTTTTGTCAAAGTTAGATTTCATATCAAAATATCTGCCTTAAATACAGTTGACACACGGTTGTATTGTATTTTCATCTTTTTCAGTCTTAAAATACATAAAAATCAAGCATCTATAATTCAAAACAAGCCGAGGATGGTTGATATCTGATCATCTGCTCATACGCCACATTCCTGCAGTGCAGTTAACGTCATGATTTTATCACCAGAGGTAGTGAAGGATGTTAAAAGATAATTTTTTTGGTGGTTACCTTTACTAGATATACATTATGGTCACAAGTACATGATTCTATTCACTATCAAACAACAAATCTTTCATTAACTAAAATACATATTAATGTCTTTACCACATACTGTAAATGCAAAGGTGTATTAATGTTAATGTGCAGTGAGGACATCAACAGATCTTTAAATATCTGTCGACGAGTGCTGTAGTGGTTCTTCAGTTTTAATGTATTTTGGGTTGTTCCTCCTAGTGTAATGTTTTATAATTCAGTTTGAATATTGAATTAAAATGTGTATTGTACTCAACTCACACATTCTATGACCAAAAATAAAGCCCACTACACCAAAACAGTGACATCTAAGTTGCCCTTTCCCCCCAACTTGTTCCGACATTGTGTCTCATTGGAAGATGACCAGGGACAACCCCCATGTACCATTTTCTCTCTCTCAAGGTCATTCCTGTAGCGGTCCTGAAGTTCAGTCTGGGTCTGGAGACGCCTTCGCTCTTCTTCTGCTGCGTTAGCCGCCGCGTCCTCCAGAGCCTGGCCAAAACACAAACAGATGGCAGACGAAAAAAGAAGGTTATACATTCCCAGTAGATTAAAGCACCAAACAGGTTTCACCCCTAGGTTCACATGAAATACAGGCTCAACAGAAATAAAGGACATAATGAAGATCAAAACACCACGGTTTGAGGGACACCGCACCCTGATGGGGGGGAATGTGTGTCAGTGTGGTTATTTTTGTTATTCAGTTTAAATTTTAAAGGAGCAGGCTGGGGTCTACATAAACAGAAGCAAATGGGCTACAGACAAGCAAGCTGTGAAGAGGAACTGAACAAACGTGTAGTTCCCATGACTAAAAAAATATTTCTTGCCATGAAATTTTGATTTAAAAACAAATTTAAAATGTATCACTTAACTTTTGAGCCTTTAAATCCAAAAAAAATTCACATCATATTTGTACTATACGTACTCTGATTTTTTGAGATGTTCTTAAGATGGTAGATTGTTTATTTGATGTGAAAATTAAGGTCTGAACCCAGGATAACACAGAGGTCTGTAACCTGGTTCATATTCTAGAGTGAATAATAACCCTTTTTCTTTTTGGTGCCAAAAACAGTGACTTCAGCTTCACCGTCATCTCTGATGATGTCAGCAGCACAAGGGTCTGCAAAAGGCCTGTGCTCGACCAGCTGTGTGGGACTCTACAGCCCCTCTTTAACCTCGGCCTGAGTCAGCAGGAGGTTCCGGTGCTGTGGAACACATCCTGCCTTGTTCCAGTGCCAAAGGCGTCGTGTCCATCTGCCCCCAACCAGTATAGACCGGCCGCCCTCACATCCCACATATCGATAGCCCAAGAGAGATGGGTGCTGGCCTGTCTCAGACCTCAGGTGAGCACCTCTCTAGACCTGTTGCATTTTGCCACCTCTCATCTAACTATAATCATCTAACTCTAATTTTGCAAATTCAAAAAAATTGAATTTTTTGTAACTTTTTCTACACTCTTTCACAACACAGTGCATCACACCCTTTTCCTTACTTATACCCTCTATACATGAACTCAGCTTGTCTTCCTGTACACCAGATCTTCCTGTAGCCCCCTTGTTGCCCCAGTACTGATGGAGGCATTTCCTTTTTTGCCTTTGTCTTTTCTACCCTTTTGTCTCTGTGTGTTGTGGTTGACTTGTTGCTGTAGGTAAATTTCTATTTTATTTAAATAACAAAAGAAAACACAACAACACTTAAAATATAAGAGATAGGAATAATGTGCAATACAAAGAGCATGTGGGGAAATTCCCTATCTGAGAGACTTAAAAAAAAAAAAAAAAAAAAAAGTTTGACATTTTCCATTTTTACTATTTTTGACTAAGCATAAAAAGCCATTAAAGGTTATTGGGTCCTTGGTCGGTGCACATCAGACCTTTCCTGTTAATCAAAGCAGATATAATAGGTGCAATAAATCTTTAAGTAAATTAAAAATTGTGGGTGGTTGAACAGTAACCTCATGTTGACTCATCACAGCCAGCTGGGAACTGTCTTTAGGCTGTGATATACTACGACTTAAAGAATAGCAGCATAGTGTGAGGCGGAGTGCCTATTGTACATTTCTGTGTGCGTGTGTGTGTTTGTGTGAGAGAGAGCCCAGCGATGACCCTGAAGCTCTTTCTCTCTGTGGCCTTGCATGTGTGTTCATTGTGCATTCATGCAATCAGCTATGTGAGACGGAGACTTGCACCTCAATGGCAGATTGTTGTGCACTCGTGTTGGGGCAGTGTCGTCCCCGACAAAGACAAAAATGACAATCGCCGCTATGCTGCATGTTACACATCTAGAATGTGACCCAGTTTGACTGACTGTTGCTGCATGTCACCCTTTTTCACGACGCTGCTGATGTCTGCAACATTCTGTGTGTTGCACACTGTGCTAGAAACCCTTTAACCAAATAGTTCTAGTGTTTCCAATTCAGTTGAAGGATAAAATAATCTGAGAGGATTTTTCTGACCATGAGAGCTAATGAAATGCTTCTACAGCCATTCAGGTAAAAAACCTTCACTCCTAGTTTTGCTCAGTTGCTCACATGAAAAATGCTGAAAATAAGTTTGTAAAAATGAACAAAATGAGCCATAGACAGAAGTACAGCACACTGAGTCACCTCTGCACAGCCTGGGTGTCAGTGTTGGATCGAAACACACTGGGGCACTACAGCAATCAAACATTAATTAAACAGTTTAGGTCTGTGATGTCATCAGCCTGAGAGATGTACCTGAGCACACCTGTTTTTTTTATTAACTTTTGTCTCCTTGCCCCCTCTGCTCCTGATGATGTTTTTAATGTAAAACTGGAAGCTTGAGAGCTCCCAGCGCATTTCTACCTGATATTAGAAACACATTTCAGTTTCAGTATAATGCAGTCCAGTACAATACAACTAACTATGACCAAAATAATAAACAAATAGCTGAATTAACTCCTCTTTGACAGTCAACAAAAACTGAACATTACAACACTCCTTATTGGATAATTTGTGGCTGTTCTTGTGTGTGGAATTGCATTAAATTGTCTCAAAAGTGACCACTGAGTGTAAACTATATCACAGGGTTGTCAATAATCCAAACAAAAAAACAACTACCCTGAAAATAATCAGATTCATGTTAAAGCTGCAATTGCCGTAGCCTCTAACAGACTGTTAACGATGATAAATGAATGACTGAACAGTAACAGCTAAAAGTGTAAAATCTACGGCCTGGGTCAGCATGACATCAGCTCTCCACTGCCTGTGAAACTGACACTTCCCATTAAGACATTTACAGTGTTAACAGGAACCATTGGCCAATCCACATTATCACTGAGTTTTAACACGACTGGTCAGTAAGCAGTGTTGATAGGTTGGAGTGTGAGTCGGGTTTAGGGAGATTAACAGGAAAAACATGTTTAATGGAGACTAATGTCGCCCCCTACCCCCACCACCATCACCACCACACCCCCCTTCCCATTCAATCCACATTCCTCTGTTTGCAGTAAGTGACAGACTATTCATTAGCCTGTGGCTGTAGAGCGGATCTGTTATTGGTATTCATGAGCTGGCAGGGAGTTTCAGAGAAGACCAACCAGAGTTTTTGCATGACCTACTTTAATTTTATTGCTCTGAAACACAGCAACACGTCCTATGAAAATTACAATGTCATAATTAAGGGCACAGAAGATGCTACACCCAGGCTGTGTAATTTTAAACTTTGAGGTTGCATATGGGGAATGTTGTTCAGTCAGCTCTGAGACTTTGTATAGCTGCAGTTGTGATGACGTCCGCCGTACTAACCCTAACTGCAGTAATGACATGTCTGATGGGGGAAAATATTTATATGCAGTATTTCCTTTTTGGGCATATTTCCTCCTTCTGATGTCTGAACGTCAGGTTGACATATTTGATTGACCAGTGTTGCGCCTTGCAGAATGATGCTCAGCCAGGTTAAGCTTTTTTCCTAGAGCCCTCCACATCAGCACTCCTGTTGAGCCTGGCTTTATTCATATGAATGAGGGGGCTGCATTTTTTTCACACAGGCTGTATAAGTCATCCTGACATGTTATCTCGCCTCCCCTCTCTCCATGACGGACGATTCTTCACTCTGCCGTTGAGTGGCCATTGCAACAACCAGAAACACTTTAAATTCCCTTTGTGGTCAGACTTCATTAATATTTATAACACTCAACCTCTGTAAATCTGTCAATGTAACTAGTGCCTTTTATTTTTAAAGTTTTACTTGCACAAGCATCACTGTATAAAACATTATGCTGCTGCTTTCTGGTACAGTTTAGTAGGAGGGATGCCATCAAAAACATCATTGTGCCTGAGTATAATTACAGTAAAGATCAATAGGAGCAGAAAGAACTGTTCTCTTCAGAGTTTCAGGTTCTTTATTTTGTGTTAAGTTGTGTTTGGTACTTCTCTATGACTAGAGCATAAAAAAACCCGGAGAACAGTGGATGAATAGGGTAACTTTCCTTTTCAGCTGCGGATGTTTTTCCAATAAAGAAAAGAACAGACACTTCAGACTCAGCTATGAAAATATGTGTGTTAAACAGCCACACAGCTTGAAACACAAAGTCCTGCTCAAACTGCAAAGGTACACTGGGCTGCTTTAGAAACTATTTCAGAAAAAGATGTCTTCCTTCATAATCCGTCTATGAGTTGAATGCCTCCTCTTGCAACCACACTTTAAACTGTCTGAATCTGGTGCTTTAAGGAGTTACTCCTGCCCACCGGGTGATCCCTCGAGTTTTATCTACTCGCTAACAAATTCCAGTGAATGATTTCCTCATTTTTGTTCTTCTGCTGCTCACGAATTTAAACAGAAAACACATTGTGGTGTTTCAGGTGTTGTGTTGCCACAGCAGCAGTCTGAAGTATCAGTTGTAGACTGAACTGCACATGCAAACAGACCACTTTTTTTTTCTTCCTTTTTTTTGTGCTGAATAACCTCAGTTTCCACATCGCCCTCTCTAGCACTGATCTACAACTCTTCTGAGTCCAAATTTTCAATGAAGATCCTGCTGTATGTTTGTGGTGAGTCCTTTGTCTTTGTGTAGTTTGTTTTCGCAGCAATTTCAATCTCTTACTTCAGGCTTTTACTTTTAATTTCTCCAGAAACACCTCTGAATATAATTCAGCTCTGTACATCACCACCACTAACTGTGTCCTCGGTGCTAAAACATATAATTGAATTAACACCTCTATGACAGCATCAAAAGGTTCAGTCTTCATCCATGAATGAATGACCCTGTCCTCCTCATACCAAAGAATCACCCACACACTGAGCCATGTTAAACTCAGGACACCACAAAAAGGAACACAAGTTTTCCTGATCAGACCAGATTCACAAAGAAGCATTTTTACATGCGGTCGTCTTCCTCTCACCTTCCTCATGTTCTCTAACTCGAGCTGTTTGGCCTCGTTGGCTGTCTGCAGCTCCCTCATCCTCAGCTCCAGCTCCTCCTGCTCAGCCTGCTGCTTCAGTCGCAGCTCCCGCCGCTTCTGCCGGGCCTCGCGATGCGGTGCCGGTCGGCCCTGGCGCAGCAGGCTCACGCAGGTCTGAATGGCTGAGAGGAAACGAGGAAGAGACACAAACAAAGTCATGTTGTAATTCAATTGGCAACAAGTTTGATAACTGATTAATCCTTTTAGTCATGCCAAATGCCAAACATTCTCTGGTACTAACTCATCCAATGCCAATATTTTCTAGTTTTACCTGTTTTCTATTATAATAAACCAAATCTTTGGGTTTTTGACAGATGCTCAGACAAAACAACTAATTTAAATGTGTCAGTATGTTGTTTTTCACCATTTTGTGACATTTTGTTTACTGATCAATCAGCTGAGTAATAAAGAAAATTTTAAAATTTATTGATAATGAAAACAGCAACTGGTTTCAGCTTTACAATTCTTCTCTGATGGAATAATACTTCCCCTCCCAAATTTATGACTTTTAATCATTTGAAACACACAAAAAATACGATACATTAAAACAAATGAGCTCAATATAAATGAAACCAATGAAGAACTTAAAACTAAAATTTGGTCACAAAATGCAGAATGAAGGACACTAAACATTACAGTTAATATTAAACTTAACTTGTGCAGATTTCTATATGTGTGATTAACCAATTTATTTGAATGACATGGAGTGAACTTGGGTTTTTGGGGCCTCGGTTGTTGCCCACTTTGCCTGGTTTGTA
This sequence comes from Istiophorus platypterus, assembly GCA_016859345.1. Taxonomy (NCBI): domain Eukaryota; kingdom Metazoa; phylum Chordata; class Actinopteri; order Istiophoriformes; family Istiophoridae; genus Istiophorus; species Istiophorus platypterus. The sequence continues at coordinate 24,705,416 of CM029121.1, read as the reverse complement.
ATCTAGCCATGAGTCAATCGACAGAGCAGTAATCTCCTAAAAGCTAAAAGCTATTTTGATAACTGATTAGATGATTTCAGTCATTCTTAAAGCAAAAATACCAATGTTTTTAGCTTCCAGCCTCTCACATGTGAATATTTGCTGATAGAATTTTTTGCATTTCATTGCCATATATGGTTGTAAAACTAAATACCTTTGGGTTTTTAGAAAATTTTTGAGACAAAACAAGATATGTGTAAATGTCATCTTTCTGCAAAAGTGCATATTGCACTAATTACTGACATTTTACAACAAGAACAATAAATTATTTAATTGAGAAAGAAATCGGCAGAATAACCAAGGAAAAATTATTTTCTAAACGAAACCATGTAATTAAAAACAAGAACAACTTGGGCTTTTCTTTTTAATAATTTATCCCTAAGTAAAAATACTCATCGCAATGAATTTCACAGCACTGGTAATGTTTTTGTGGAGTCTTTAAAACTGTAATATAAAACAGGTGTTTTGTATTTAGGCCCAAAAATTTTTTTCCATTTTTTTCCTCAATTTCCCATTTAGATTTTTATGACCTTGTTTAGGTCATAAATATGCAGAGAAAGTGGGTGGATAAGTGAGTCATATTGAAGTGAGCCAACACACTGAGATTTACAACAGCAGATTTGAATAATGATAATCAGATGAGCAATAAGAGGAAAGAGCCTATGATTTTCAGTTTTAGAAGATTATGTTGCCACTCACCTTGGATCCACTCCTGCTTCTTCTTCTTATCCGATGCACTTATCTCGAAGCTTTTTTGAGACGACTTGATGAAGAACAGGCACTTCTTTCCTTCTTTATCTTGTAAAGGCTGAATGGAAAAACCAAAGATAAGGTATATAACAGCTGATAAATAGACACATGCACATCAATAGAAAGAGGACACCACAATCAGTAGCTTGTATAACAAAATAATGTCCAGAAATATCTTTTTTTTTTCTTGTGGTCCTTTGGACTCTTTGAGTCTCATCTACTGAGAGACAAGATTTTTCATTAAAAAAAACCCCAGCAGTTTTCTTGCCTCCACACTGCAGTTTCCATCCAATAAGATGTTTCCTTTCTTCTCAGCCAGGTCCTCGCCGACGTAGTAGGTGATGGAGTTTGGCCTCAGCATGAACCAGCGCTCTGTCCAGTTCTTCCTCTTGTGGCCTTTCTTCATCATGTAGCCCTGCAGAGAGAGAGAGGGGTGATTTAAAAGGAGCTATTACTCTAACACAACAGTTTCATCCCAAAATGATAATGTACTGACTGGATTCCCTGTGTGATTGTGAACATTCAGCCTCGGTGTTTTAAAATAATTACTGCAGTTAGTGACAAGATAAGCATTCATTTTAGTTGATCATTGTAGTTTTAAGTTGTTTTTGTTTTATTTGTACACTTTTATATTTTTTCCCTTCAGAATACTGTAAGTAAACTACTCAGCTAATTAGGTCTACACATAACATTATTATTTTTTGATGATCAAATCATCTGCTGATTATTTTCTGGATTAACTTGTTTTCTGAAGAAAAAAAAGAAAAAAAGTTACAAAATAGCAAAAAGTGCTTGTTACAGTTTCTCCAAGTCTATGGTAACATCTTCAGATGTCTTGTTTTGTCAAACATAACACCAAAAATATTCAGTTTACTATTGTGCAAGACACAGAGAAGCATCAAAACTTGACATTTGAGAAGCTGAAACCAGGACTGGAAAGTTTCCCATTTTTCTTAAAAAATTAGTCTATCAAAATAGTTGCCATCAGACACAGTAGAAACTTAAAACGCAGAAAGAGCTCAGACAGAGCATTTGGGTTGACTATCTTCAGCAGGGGACCAGCACACATCTGGTGCTCCGCTGTGTATTTTACAGCAGCAAAACTGAGTCAAAAATAAAGTCAAAAATAAACTGCTGTGTGTGTGTGGGTTTGTGTGTGTGTGCACACGTGTAATAATGGTAATGAACATGTGACCAAGTGCAACAGTCTGATGTGTTTTTAATAGTTTTTTGACATTGGATTCTATGGCTCAGGGGAATGAGATTACTCTGTATCAGTCTTTGGACTTACAGACAACTCGTGTTTCATAGGATCAGTCTGTTGTTGGTTCTGGTCTTTTCAAGGGATTTTTGGAAAAAAAGAAAGATATAGATCATCAGCAGTCTAATTTCTGTAACTTAAAAAGTAAATGTCAACATGAAAAAATGAAAATGAAACAGCAACTTTTATATAAAAATCTATACTCAGTTCAGTTTATTAGGAACACCTAGCTAAAACTAATGAAGTCTAATATAACCAAGATTATAATGAAACTTTTTCTCACTGTGTTAATGCAACCGTATTAACATTTCGCAGGAGGATGTGGTTTGTAGAGCTGTTGAACCCTGAATCATGCATGAACCTTTTGAGTGTAGGTTATTTTGCATTAGATTCTTATCATTCCGTGTGAAATCAAAGATTTGTTGGCCATTTCTGGAGACTGGGTTGCCGAAAGCTCCGTCTGTGCAGGAGCAGGTGCAGGTGCAGTTGCGCCGCCCACCTGTTTGAGTACATCTAGGATGAGCTCCTGGTAGACCTCGTTGATGCCCATCGACAGCGTCTGCCGGTCCATGCCTTTGCTGAATTGACCTGAACCCACCAGTCTGATGAGCGCCCAGGCGTTCAGGCACTGTTGCTCTGCATCCAGCTGCAGCTTGTAGTCTTCGAATCGCTCCTCCACCCAGCTGCCCCCCATTGCCTCCGTCAGCTTATGCAGGAAGTACTCGATCTGTGGATGGAGACGAATTCATGGTTTATATGCAAACAAAAGAATATAAAAAATTATCATAAAAATATACAAATTTGTTTTTTGTGATTTAAAACATACGGCTGTTAATTGAGGTCCAGAGATGACTGTATTTGTCCTGTGTTTTTCCTTGCTATGTGGGCTTATTGCAGCATATAAATTTACGTTTCTTTTGCAAACAACCTTCCTGTGATTCAGCTCTGACATTTGTTCTATTCAACAATAAATCCTCCAGCATTTGTATAAGAACAGGAAGCTAGAAACTTCCTTTTCTTCTCTTGAGCAACAGAAGTTTTTCAACCAGTCATTTGCTGTAGCAGTGACACAGCCGCATATACAAACGGCTCAATTAAAATCTACTGTAGTTCTGTATTCATGTCAGACCTGTGTGGTAGTTTAAATAAAACAGCAACCCCTTAAACCAGCAAAGACTGGAGCAGGAATTATCAGAGAAATTCTGTTCAGTGTGACTCTATTGAGAACATTTACATTAGTAACTTCCTTCATGACAAATGATCATTTCAGAAAAATAGTGCTGGAGCTCAAGGTTTGTTAATTATTGTTGTTGTTGTTGTTTTTTGTTTTTTTTTAAATAAATAGATTTAAAGTCTGGAAAGTAAACAATTTAGGTTTTATGAGCAGTGAACAAACTTATTATGTCAGAAGTAAAACAACTGACAAGTTGATTAATCAATTAGCTGAACCAGTTTAGTTCATCATTTAGATTATTGTTCAACCAAAAATGCCAAAGATTTTATGATTCCAGCTTCTCTAATGTGAGAATTTGTTGCTTTGTCTTGTCCTACATCATACTGAGTTGAATGATTTTGGGGTTTTCGCCTGTTGGTCAGAAAACACAAGACATATGCAGACCTCACTGCAAGCTGTAGAAGGGTATCATGGCTAATTTTTTACTGTTTTCTGATGTTGTGCAGACCAAACAATTACTCTCAAAAAAAAGCAGATTAATCAATGATATAACTGTTAATTTCAGCACAATGAAAATTAAAATAAAATTGCCTAATGTTGGATATCAAACGAAAGGAAGTTGATATCAAATGCTTGGTCAGATTCTCGGGATTGTTTACTTACACTTTAGACTTTTCTAACCCAGGTCATGAAACTCTTAACTGTAGATTTTGTTTTATCTGAGCTAATTTACTGTATTTATTATACACCGATGTAATGAGTGATGCTGCATGTTAATTTTCTCAAGCTAAGACGTAAAAGTATGACCTTGTTATTTAAGTGCTGTTGAAGCATAAGGTTGTTATTCCTAACTGCTTCCCCAAATGTGGGTTGACATCAAACCTTGAAGTTTCAATTCAAGTTTGGAAATTTCTGGAAATGAGCTGTGTGTGAAATCTCTCCTTGTTTACCATACAGAGCACAATTGTATTTACTGTCCACCGTTTTGTTAGAGGGTCTGAATCCTATGTGTGAAATTTACGAAGTTTAAGTTATAAAATTCCCTCAAAAGTCCCAGCAATGGAACAACTGTTTCCATGACATGTACACTATTCTCTGCTAACACTGCAATGCCTCGTATTATGGATGCAAAAGTTGCAGTGATGTGTCACTAAAGCTGCTATTGATTATGTAAAAATTATTTTAATGGCACAAAATTTTACTTTGCTGCTTGTTATAGTGTAAACTATTGAATGTGTTTTATGTATGGATTACACAATGAATGAAAGCACCAGACTGAACCAGACTACCAATTGAACCCCCCAAAAATCCAGTACATAGCTCCTATAAAATGAGCTGAATCCATTGTATTATTGGTAATACTGGATTTTATGCTAGCGTTAGCCTTTTCCCTCCACTCTGCTGCTCTTAATTACAGCTTATATGATAGGACATGAACATAGCATTAGACAATACTGTCAACTAGACAGTGTCTTAGTTCTTTAAATAATGCTAATATGAAGTTAATACACTTATCAGTGGAGACAGGTGTTCAGGTGTGGATACAAAATGATGTTTGGTGAAAAAAAGTGTCACTAAAGGGTTTATAAGACGAACAGTGGTCTCACCAGTTTGTTGTAAAATCTGACTCTTGTGCAGGAAGCTGCTGTGAACACTCACCTCCTCAGTGACCATGATCAGCGGGTACCTGTCTTCAGACAGGAAGTTGAAGATGCACCAGATCTTGAAGGAGTCATCATTGGAGATGAGCAGCTGGCTCTGTTCCAGGTTTTTCCTTGAGCACAGAGTCCAGCACATTTTGTTGAAGTCCTGCCGGTCGAAGTTATCGGTCACCTGAGGCGGAGCAGAGCAACGGCTGTTGGTGAGTCACAGATTCGGATTCATTCACTTGTTTTCTAGGTGCCACTACAGTTGGTTAGGAGAAAAGTCAAGCTGCCCAAGTTGGCAAATATTCACTCATGGAAATGCTGCCATTTCCACGAGTAAAACATGAGCAGATTCAAAGCTGCTGCTTTGTCCTCTCGGTCAGGGGTTTCCAACTTTTCAGAAACAGTCCTGTAATAAATCCAACGAGTTCCCAACATGGTGGAAAGTAACTTAGACATCAACTCAAGTACTGCACTTGTATTTTATTTCAGCATTTCTTTTATATGATACCTTCTTCTTCTATTCTACATTTCAGTGGGAAATATCTTATTTCTTACTCCACTATAAACACTTAATAGCTGTAGTTACTACTTAATTTACTAAACGTAATCAGCCTATAAAATCTGCTAGATTGTTCTAGATTTAACTACCCAGCTCTTGGAGTGGTTCTGTATTTCTTAGCAGACATTGAGAAGCACAGTCAAACACTAGTGTTCTGCCAAGGCTCCAGACTTTCAACTAAAGTGACAACTAAACTAACTAAAGTTTCAACTAGTAACTGGAGAACCAGTCTGCAAAATGACATGAGTTGTTATTGGTTCTGCTTACTGAGTAATGCATCAGTAATGGTTATTCAGTAAGACAATATAACTCTGAAAGGGGCAGTTACAATACTTAATACTTTTGATTCTTAAAGTACATTTTACAGCTAATATTTTGTACTTCGTAAGTACAGGAGCTTTACTTGTATTGAGGTTGTTTTACATTGAGGTCTTCAAAGGTCATATTCCACCACTGCCTGTTTCATATTTTTCATGAGTTGTGAGCAGTTCTACTAAAAAGTGACTGTTTATTTAAAGAGTTAATAGAAACCTAAAGACAGGTAACAGCATTCAGTATTTAATCATGAAGAAGATTAGAGAAGGGGGGGGGGACTTCTGTTTTGTTTATCATCTCATACCCTGACAGTTTTACTTCTTGACTCCTTGAAGTGTCCCCATTTTAGACAATCAGAGATTTAATCTATGGGTTCCGCTTTCCACTATCCTGAATACACAGAGTATAACTTGACATGCTTAGCCATCAGTGCAAAGCCAGTAAAGGCAGGATCCTCATCGTTCTTTCATTTATATGTGTTTTGCCTCTGCCCTCCCAGAGAGATGACACAAACCCTGCCACTGGCAAACTGCCAGAAGAAGTGAGAAAAGAAAAGTGGTCCATTTTTAAAAAGATAAAAATTTCTTGAGGTTAAAATTTCAGGCCCCAAAATGAGAGAAGAGCTCTTGAAAAGGTGCAATCAGTGCTGTTGAGGGGGGGATTTGTTTTCCTTGAGCCAGTGAAAAGTAGTGTCTCCATGGAGACTCCTGGCAGTCGTCCCATCAAAAAAAAGGGGAAAAAAAACCCAAAAACAAGCCCCAAAAACAAATCCAGCGCCTGATCTGAACACAAACTGAACCCTGAAACAGTCTAAGTTTAATCGGTACAGTCGTTTCCACCGTTTGAGCACAACCTGGTTTCATTACCTTTCATTACCAGTTACAGATAATTCAAGTATGTGAACAGTGATAACATGAATCGGTCTTTAATCTTAGCGTGACACTCCTGATATCATTTCTTTATCACACCAACTCTCAATAACGGTTTACTTAAGGCACTAAGAAGTACAATAACAGTCATGTATCGCAAACACATTCATATTAATACAACATTAAGATTTACATTAACATTCCATCTGCTGATGAAGACTGTATAGTATGGTTGATAGCTACAGAAGAAGATAGTAAGTGGATCTTGAGATAGAACTATGTTAAACTAAATTTGTGATTATTTTAATTAAGTGACTGTAGTTTATGAAGAGCTCCGAACAGTCTCGTTATCTGCTTGTAATCTGTCACTGCACACACACACACACACACACACACGCACACAGTGAGTTGTGATGTCACATTGATAAAAGAAAAAAAAATAACAGCTCAGAGCTTTTCCACTGGAAACCAAATGACAACTGATTTAGCGAATTATTGCCATATCAAATGAAACTTTTGCAATGTCTCTGTTCCAACCCTCTCTGTAATTTTTATCCTGAATTGTCTCCATTTTCATTTCCTGTACTGACAGAGACATTCAGCCCAAGTGAATGACTGGCAGTGAAGTAGTCCAGACTTTTCTAAGGCCGCACAGGATCTGATGTAACTCTCTCTATTGTGCTAATTTAGGGTGAGTGCCTGTGTGGAAACCTGGGCTGGATGTTAAAGAGATACTCCACCCAGAACCTCCAAAGCTCCAACAAGAGGTGGCTGTTAAAAAGTTTGTGGTGTAGTCCTTCACACAGATCAGAAGCTGTGGTTCAGTGTGTTATAAAAAAAAAAAGTTTTCACAGCAGAAATAAAAACAGTAACTTCTCCAACCTCTCCTCCAGTATAATACACTTCTCTAGGGTCTTGGTGCTTCGCTATAATTTTTTCCACCTTCCTCAAATCTCAAAAGCTCCAATGGGTGTTTTGTGTTCAGCCTTATTTTGTTTTTTTTATCAATGAGGGTCAATTAAATATTGTAAACATCTCTCAAACTAAAAAAAACCATCTCCCATAATGATGACAGATGTTGATTCAATCAGCGACTCTATACATAATTTTTTTACAAAAACTAGACATTATGACCTTCGTGAAGATGGGACTGATGGGAACGTTGTTGCTGTTGGACCAATAAACTGGCAAAGAAGTGGACTGGAGACTTGAAACAAGGATCAGATCAGACTTAAATCACAGAAATTAGGATTTGAACCCTAACATGACCTTTGAGCATAAACATACTGTACAAGGCTTAGATCTTTAGCTGCTTCAGCTGCTAAGACACTGAATAAAATACAGTCAATACAGCATACAACACCCTCTCGAAGAAGTCAACAAACAAGCTGTGAAAGACCTAAGGAAGAGCGAGAGAGGAGGGGGATTTACAGTATGGAAAATCAGGAGGACAAAACTATAAACAGGTTGTAAACATTATTGATCTTTAAGAATCATGATACTGTAGAAAAATGGAATAAAAACACAATCATGTATAGAGCTACATCTGGATAGATGTCTGTCATTCTAAATATTTTTAGAATCTAGGATCTAAAGTTATTATTCTTGAAGGCAGGCCTATAATTAAAATTATACTTTAACTGCTTTGCAATATGAATATGCACATTAACTGAGATTCCTTATTACTCTTAAGTTGTACTATCAGTTGTTCTGTTTAAGGTTTGATTGTCATACCTTTATTTGGCTGCATGTAATGATGATATTGTAATTTTTATTTACTGCAGATTATGTAAATGTAAACATTTGTCCACTGAACTGTGTCTCTAATATGAACCACAGGAAGAGTAGCGGTTGTTAACATTAAAGCTAATGAGCATCCAAATAAACAATAAACCTTTATTCTGTCAAGGAAACTCACTGCCTATGTGCTGAAAAAGCTGAAAACGCTTCTCTGTTGTCAGTGTCATTACTCACAATGAATGTGTCACTCATGTGAGGATGATGAAGGTTTTGTATCATCCAGGTGGTTTTTTTTTTTAGACTTTTAGGTTTTGAATGAGTCAACAGAGAGAAACGACAGATTTTTTTTTGGGGGGGGGGGGTTAGTGAAGTTGTGAAAGCTGAGCTTGTTATGAAAGAGCAGCTCTTTGTCCAACATTGTTGTGTCATGCTCGTGTTTTTTCTTTGTCGTCGTGGCTCGCTGCTTGCTGACACTCTCACTCACTCACTCATTCACTCTGTCTTTTTTTATCCGTCCTCCTCTCACTCCGTCCGTCACACTCTCCCTCTCCGTCTCTAGGCTTCAACAATAAGAGCCTTGTCGGTACGGCCTCCCCTCCTCTCCACCGCCACATGTTCATTAGGATTCAGGAGCCCAACTGTGGCCTCATCTGCGGCACATTTTACAACTCGCTCGCGGAAGTAAAACAAGTGAACGCAAAAACAAAAGTGGGCGCCATCAGGACACTTTGCATGTGGTCGACCGTGCGAATTTGCGTCTCATTGTTGACCTAACCTTGAACTCGACTGGGAAGCACCACACAAATTTGTTTTTATGACTCGGTTAAAAACAAATTAAGTGAACATGATCAAAAATGTTCATGTGTGCTTTGGGTTGTGTAAACAAAATTCACGTCAGATGAAAAATAACCCTCAAATATCAATATATCAGCCTCAGATATCATATATCGGTCCGGCTATAATCCACAATCCGAATTCTGTGCAAAAAATTAATTCATAAATTTTGCTTAAGCTTTTCTGAGACTTCTGCATATGAGTCCGGCTAATCAAGTTGGTATTTTCCAGTTTTACAGTGGTTTTAGTAAAAAAAATTCATGCTCTACTGCAGCATGGAAACATGATCCATGAAAACGAAGAATTTTGTGCTAAAAAGAAATTAACTTTGGAAGATACTCAGATTCTTTTTCTCACTCAGACTTGAGCTTTAACATATTTTTTTGCCCCGAATCAGGACTTTAAATGGAAAAGCATTAGAGAGGAATCCTGTTACAGTCAGTGTGGTGGGGAGGAATGGTGAAGCCAACAAAACACTTCAGTATATGGTAGAAATGTGAACCTATTCTAACCTTTAATTAAAGCAGGTGTTCGTTGTGATGGTCTCTCAAAGTGCACACACACAATCACATACAAATACACGCACACAGGGTATTCAAGGTCACAGAGGATCCCTTGTTTCATAGCAACGCGCCGCTCCATCAAACCGCAAAGTGCTGATTCCTGAGCCTCAACGTCACCTCTGTCTCCACCACACCAGCAGCCTTCAGCGTCTCAGTGTCAGGTTACTAAGCTCAACAGTTAGTGCGTACTGACACGGCCGTGACCGTTTCTGGAACTCAGTAGACAAAATGTCTTGGTTTGCACTTTATTATCTGCTGCATTGTTTCTTACAAGCAGATTGGGTCACGGAGGATGAGGATGACACACACACACACACACACACACACACAGATTGTGAGAGGACGCAACCCTGAGCACAGATATGTAAAAATACCCACGGAGTGAAAGACACAAAATGTTAGGTGTAGACTTCATTGCCCATCTCTTTGTAGTTGTCCTTGTGGTCATTTCGTCTCTTTCAGGTTATTTTGTGTCTTTTTGTTGTTTGTTTTACTATCAAACATTAAATGTTAACAATCCCTTCAAAAACAGGCTCTGGCTCAGAGGCCCCTTGACCCTTGGGCCCAGTTGGCCCCTTCATTAATCCATCTGCCCATACACACCGTATCATCCAACATCAGTTCATACCATAAATGCACACACAAACACAGGTGTAACTTAGGGTATTTTCTGTTTTTAATTTTAAGGTTTTTCATTTTTCTTGAGTAGCAACTCCATTTATGTGAAAAATTTAAATGTTGTTTTGGCTGCTTTTTGAATTTCTCCTTAAATCAGAAACACACACACACACGAATTCATACATACATACACAATTTCCCTGTGTGACTGGGTGGAGTTTCCTCAGGAGTGAGAGCAGTTGAGTGTACTGACAAACACCCTTGCGCTCCATGGCCTGGGCTCTTCTACCTCAATGGTTGGGTGGGGTGGTTGTGTATGAGTGTGCATGGAAAACTATGTGCGTTTGTTGGGGGGGGGGGCAATATTAACGTCTGCTACCGACGTCATGTCTCTTTTCCTGAACATGTGCCCAGAATTTACATTTACGTGAATAAAAGTGTCCCAGGTTGTCAATGATGTCACCTTTTCTAGACAGCGTGTGGGGCAGTTACTACAAACCCAGTGTCCAGCCAAATTTAGCTCAAATAAACAAGACTGTAAGTTATATACTATGGTTACTTTTAAGAATATGTGCATAAAATGACGCACAGGACGTGGATTATTTCCATTTGACAGAAAATAAAACAGCTATAAAACACTTAAGTTTTGGAGGTGAGTATTTCCCACATCCTAAAATATCATGAAGAGCAGTTGAAACAAAACATTTGAATCTGCCAGACAGTACGTGAAAGGGGTTAGGTGTTTGTTGATGATTCACTCAGTGTTGTTGTAAACACATTGTACAACTTTCTCTCAAACCAACTAATGTCTTGAAAAGCTAGAAAAAAGGAACTAATGAGCCAACTTTGAAGAATAAAAAAAAAACCTCAAACTCTCAAAGTTGCTGTGTCTTGAAGTCTTAAGAGAATGAGGAACTTAAAAATTGTCACTGCTGACCAGGAGAACCGATCGGCTTTGACGAGGTCCCACAGGGAATTGTTACACAATACTGAAGACTGCTGAGATCTTTTGCGGTAAAAGTGTTGTCTTGGAGCTGTTTTATCACAAACACTGCGACACAGCTAGAGGGCTGAACCATGACATCACACGAGAGGGGCCACGATCCCTTCAGGCATCCTGAGAGTAAACTCGGAACTTAACGGGAGCACCGAGATCAACACAACCGATCAGGAGGTTTGCCGTCGCCAAGACTCCCCAAAATACAGATAACCTAACCTTTACATTTACAGGCACTAGAGCTACATCGGAAAAAAACAGGAAAAAAAAGGATAAGAAAAAACAGCATACTAGAGAAAATGCTGAATTCAGTTTTTAAGACTTTTAAAGACCTGCAGACTCCCTGGTCCCATCAGAGCTAAAAACACCCTTGACCTTTGGGAGAGTTTTTCCTTGTGACAAAACAGAATTCCGAACCTTTCGCCACGGCAACCACCATTCACCAGCTGCCAACTTCTCCATGGTCATGACATCATACGACAAGCTCCCGAACAGCCAGCAGGCGTTCTGTTAGAGTTCACGGCTGAATGTGACATCGCAGCGTGACGAGGCCTTTCTGCTCGCCGCCAAGCCCCCAAAAAACAACCACGAGCGCGTCGCTCCCGCTGTGACCCGTTCTGGCGTCATCACGTTACAATTAATAGGGCAGCCAATGGTGGATTTACTTATGCGCTCAGTTGTCAGTCGGCAGGCTGATCCAACAGGTTCAACACAAACTGACCTTCAGGAAGGAGGATTTATTGCAGGACTGTAGTATGGACTGCATTACTTTTAGCTAGGTGTTACTATTAACTGCTGACCGAGTACAAGTGGCCTTGAATAAGTTTAGTTTGTGGTCAAGTGATTTAAGACCAATTCCAATCCTGAACTAGCAGTTAACTATGGGGTTTGTCAAAAGATGTGGTACGTGTTGATTTCATAATAAGGTTAAGGGGGGCTAGTGTTGCTGAAGCTTTGTCGCTTAAAAAGATGAGGTTTTGGTTATTTTTTCAGCCCTGAGTAGCGTCTGTAAGACTTTATCTACAGCCCTCAATGCCACATACAAGGTCCAACAATCAGAGGTAAGGACAGCCGGCCTGAGAGGCAAAACCCAGGGTAAAAATTAAGTCTGTAATACACTTGGCGTAAGCACAAGTTAACGACCGAAGACAACCCAGATGATCATATCAACACTTTTTATCATCTCAGAGCTTCTCTCATCAAAGGAAGCTTTTTGTAGAATTCAGAGAAAATCAGACTGAAACACTGTGCTACATCTCTTTCCAGGCCGGCTGTCAAGATTGTGTTTTTGTCCTCCTGATAGTGTCTCATTTTCCATTCAAAGAGATAAAGAGTCACTCACAGACGGGCACAGACTGGTGACTCACTTTTGCCTTAAAAAAAATAAACCTTTAAAAGTCAGAAGAACTTGCAAATTCCCCACAGATAAGCTGTAGTGAGCACAACAGGAGCTTCTTCCTGTGGAGAGCAACACTGAACCACCATGCTGTTGTTTTCCTTCAGCTGAAGAAGGATTAAAACCTCGTTAGCTGACCTCATGAATGGCATAAATTAAGTTTAACATTATGCTTTTTATCAAAATCAAAACGGTTTGAGTCTACACTACTGGTCGGGTCAAGAATTCAAACCATTCTGCTTTTGCTATATTGTTTTGGATTTCGAACGACCCTCAGCCGCCTGTGTCCAGACGTGCTCGACAGCTGTCGCTCCAGTAATTGTCAGTGTTGTTTGCTGACCTTATCCAGGATGAACTTGTTCAGGTACGGCATGTATCCCTGGTTGGAGACGGGACCCTCGTCGTCGTCTTTAAAGTGCTCCTCCAGCGCCACCGGGTCATGTGGGATATTCATCACTGTACATAAGTTATGGGACAGCACCTGCAGTGATGGGGGGGGACCTTAAGTTTATGACTGATTAACCAACAACAGATTGACATAATCTGTCATTTTGTTCAGCAGTGGGTTAATTGTTTATCTTAAAAAAAACGTCGTAAAGTAGGTGGAAATGTCCATCAGTTTCAGAGCATATAGATCAATCAGTCAAACTAGTCGAAAGTCATAAAACCCCAAAATATTCAACTGGCAATTATAGGTAACAGAAAATCAGCAAATCCTCATATTTAATAGGCTGTAACCAGATAATATTTAGCATTCTTCTCGATAATTAAGAACAATAATCGATTGATTGATAGATTGATTATAAAAACTGTTCTATCAGCCAATTTTATTTACAGTTTTGGCAGCAATTAATTAGGATTTGAAACTAAAGGATCTGATCTATAAAGTTTAACCTATCACCCAAAGACTTTCCATTGACTGAAGTATTACTGAGGTTCCTACTTGATGGAAAAAGACAGCATTTACATATTCGAGGAACTAATTACAGCATAAGAGCGGCAAATATCAAATATCAGACAGTTGCACCGCATGAACAGACCAAGTCTGATCAGTGAGAAACCCTGTTACATGTAGACACCTGTTAGTTTTTGTGACTTTGTCAGCGTGGCCCTTGATAATCATACCTACCTGCATATACCTGTATTTGAGAAGAAAAGGATGATAAAGGAGAAATTAAAAGCAGTTTGGCTTTTCACTCAGTGCAGCAGAGGCTGAGTTTTCCTGCCTTCAAGACCAAAAACAATGGATCCTACATTTTCCATAATGCAACATAAAACTATCTTTTGTTAGGCCCTCTCTGCAAGGTGAAAGCCCACATCAGTCATGTTCTCCTGACAGCTTTGATCAGATTCTACAAAACATTAAACCCAGCGGGCTGCAACTGATTTTATTATTGATTGATGGTGATTATTTTCTATCTAACCGTTAAATCGTTTGGTCTTGGAAAAAAAAGTGAAAAATTCCATCACAATCTCTTAAAGTCCAAGGTTGCATCTTCAGGTGTCTCGTCCAACTAACAGTCAAAAATTCAAGGATATTTGGTCTATCATCATATAAGATAAATAAATCTACATATATTCACTTTTAATAAGCTAAAAGAGGAATTTTGGGCATCCTGCCTTAACTTTATATAGCTCCTGATTAATTTCCTGTTGATTGACTCATATTTTCAGCTTGAATTTTACCACTGTTTTCACACACTGTGTCTGGCTGCTCTTAGCTGCTAAATGACTTTAATTCTTTTAACTAGATGTGGTTATTTACATCTGATGAACCCATGTGCGTTCCACACATTTTGCTCCTCTCTGCCCCGGGTGGGGATTTCCAGTATTTCCCAGAATGTCTTCGGCCGATCTGCTGCATTCACACGGCGTTTACACTCGTGGACGTGAGGGTGAAACGATGTGGGAAGAGAGTGACGGGTCTCCAGGTCAGGAGAGATGGGAGCTTCAGCCCTTTTCGACAAAGTGCAACAGGTCTCGGAGCTGCGTTTAATTCTGGCCTACGGGAGCAAATCGTTGAACCAAAGCTTCTCTGTTTAGACTCAGACGCAGCCGACCTGAAAAACCTGACCTTCCTTGTCGACCGATTTTTATTTTTAAACCTGATGAGCAATGTGTGGCTGACACACTGTAAAGCGACAGAACTGGAAATACGTAGGGGTGATGTAATGTGTACATGATGAAAGTTATCTACGGGAAACCTTTTTTCTCCCCCCCCCCTTCAGTTGTTTGAGGTTGCTTTGCCTTCATTTTGATTTTTCTACTGATTCTGACCCAGATCCCCCCTGATGAACAGCACATTTAACCATCTTTCTTTTCTTTTTCAAGATCACCAAAGGAGACATAAGGAACATAAATATGACTGAAAAAAAAAACTTCCTTTTTATGTTCACAGACTGAGGAAACTCACTGAAACAAGGTTAGAGGTAATTTTAGCTGTATAGGGAGATTTTGGTTTCAATGTTTCATGTTAAAACCTGCTTTCCTCTGTAAAATAGATGATTCTCTTTCATTTTGAGTCCTATGGAAAGTTCATGCTGACCTGCTCAGATTTTTGTCCCTCCCGTGCTAACGTTGGGACGTTTTTAAAGTCAAACCCAATCCCAGTATTATTCCAGTCACCTCCGAGTGTCTGTGATTTCATCTCAGACGCTTCGACTGCGTCTTTCCCCGTGAAGCCCGCTGAGGTTTAACGTCGCCGTCCTCGTGTGGGGACCGACAGGTGCGTTGTCACGCCGAGCAGAAGTTGTTTTGTCTTGCTTTGTTTTGGAGGAGAGAAAAAAGGCGTAACGACGTTTTACCGTTTGTCAGAAGACGCTGAAAGCGGACGCCAGCTGTGAGGGTTAAAAGGAAAGACGAAAAGAGCGCAGGGCCGCCGGACGACGGGTGAAGGAAGCGGGCTGTCTGACGGTCTGTCCGTCTGTCTGTCTGTCTGTCTGTCCCTCCGTCCCTCCGTCTGTCTGTGTTTACCTTCAGCTGAGATTTGGACACCTTGCCGCTCTTGTCCACGTCCAGGGCGGTGAACGCGTGCCAGATGGACTTCAACAGCTCGTCCCGCAGCGACATGGTGGCGAAGTTACGGCCGAAGCGTCCGGTCGCTGCCGCCGATGACTTCTCTCCGCCCGCGTGTGCGCGCGCGCGCGTGACTGACTCTTCCTCTGTCTGAGTGTGTGTGTGTGTGTGTGTGTGTGTGTGTGTGTGATGAGGGAAACTGAGGGAAAAAAGCCATGTGACGCGCGCTGTCAGACGTGCTCGGCATCGCGAGGACGACGCCGGCGACTGATGAGTCGCGGCAGCGAGAGAGGAACACACGAACACACACACACGAACACACACACACACATACACACGAACATACACGCATACACGCACACACACATGAACATACACGCTCACACACACGAACATACACACACACACACACACACGAACATACACACACGAACGCACACACGCGAACATACACACATGAACATACACACATGAACATACACACACGAACATACACACACAAACACACACACATACACACGAACATACACAGACACACGAACATACACACATGAACATACACACTCGAACATACACACACGAACACACACACATACACACGAACATACACACACACACATACACACGAACATACACACACACACACACATGAACATTCACACACACGAACATACACACACACGAACACACACATACACACGAACATACACAGACACACGAACATACACACATGAACATACACACACGAACATACACGAACACACACACATACACACGAACATACACAGACACACACACGAACATACACACATACACACACACACATGAACACTCGCACACACGAACATACACACACACGAACACAGACATACACACGAACACACACACACACGAACACAGAGAAACCCACAGACACACGAACATAAACACACGAACATACACACAGACACGAACACACACAAGAACTCACATACAGACACACGAACATAGACACACGCGAACGAACACGGACACACGCACAGACACATGAATGAACCCCCCCACACACACACACACACAAACGAACACATGCGCACACGGGCACACACACGAACACGCACAGACACGATCTCACACTGACACACACACAAACGCACACACACATTATTCACCGGAGAAGTTTGTGTGTGGAGTTTGTTTACAGAGTGACGCTGTTTACTTCGTGGTTAATGTACAGGCGTCATCATAAACTGTCCAGACTGAGGTTTAACTACAGGCTGAACGAAACATTAACAAAGGGAGCGGGAGAAAGGGGAAGAAAAAAAGTTTAAAAAGAGTAAAAGTTGTGAAAAACAAGTTGCTTTTAACCGGACTAAGGATTTTCCACTAGTTTTGAGTGAATATTAGAAACACCAGCCAATATAATGCAACATAAAACAAGCTATATCATTTAAAGAGATCATCAACTTGAATCAGCTCCTCTCTAAAAAATGGTATCACAAATAAAAAAGCACAGCAACGCTGAGGTCCAACTTTACAAGGGGAGGCTGTGCTGCCTGGTTTTTTTTAACAGTGTAGTTCTCAGTTTTATTTTTAGTTCAATGCGCTGGACACTGGCACCAGCAATGACATCCCTGCTGGTCCCCTTTATAAGTTCTGTTATTTCCCCTCTACGCTGGAAGTAAGTTTTTTTGAGTCTCTGGTTAAAAACTAAGAGAAACTCTTTTACAGTTTCAACCTGGATACTGATTACAATTATCAAGAAAGTGCTAGAAACATCAGATGTACTAATGTTTAGTTTTTCTAAGTTATATTACTTTATAAATGTTTCAAAAGATAAATAAAAATGCATTTCTCTTTACGTCCAGTTTAGTTCTGCTACTCTGCATTCGACATGTTGCATCGCCAATCAATATTCATCTATCAAGAATTAAAATGAATGACTTTATCTTTCAGCCTATAAAATGAGAATGGAAGCTCAATATAACACAAGATGGTGTCTTGAAATTGCTCTTTGACCATCATAAGCCAAAAGATACTAATTCACAATACTTTCTAACAGAGTTACAGTATTTGTGAAGGGATGTTTCTTCCACACCGTAAAATAATCAAACTCAAAAGAACAGAGTATAGACAGTGAGAATTTATTAAAAGAACATATGTACAAGTTACAAGAGAAAGGCTTTTTCGTGTTAGAGATTACAGGAACAAAAAGATGAGAAACTTTTCTATCGGAAGACGAGTCTCGTGGACATGACTGAGGGAAAAAAAAGAAAAAGAACAGAATATGGGAGAATCCAAAGAACAAAACGATGATTGTTCTAATGCTACGGGCAGGGTTGGCAGCACCAGTCAACAGGGAGGAGGAAAAAAAAACAAAATCACAACAGTACGGATCCATTCTAACCTCACAGATAATGAGTCAGCTCACTGGTTTTGGTTCTTCAAATAAACTGGATGATTTTCAAGGAAGAAAAAAAAAAAAAAAAGGCACCAACCATTTTCCATCCCAGCAGAAAAATACAAGGTATTAAATGGGGGAGTGGGGGGGTGTGGTGTACTCCTGCTATTTGAAAATAAGAGCCAATGACCTCTAGAACGATCCAACGTGAAACTGGCCAAACCCTGATACATACAAAACATCAATAGCAGCAGGTTTTATCTATTTTTTTTAGGAAAAAACAAAAAACCAAAAAACGTGGCAAGTTCCACATGTTGCCTCCAAAGTGCTCCATTACAAAACACAGAAATTGTCAGTTCTCAGACCCTCTGGTACCCAGCATCAGGCGTTTGACAGGCAGTAAGGTGCACGCGGCGACAGCAAGTACATTCACACTGGAGAGAGCTTCACTGCAGCTTCGGTTTTTGGCTGCCAACAGGCTTCGGCTTCGTCGAGGGAAGTGCAAGGACAGAGACAGAGAGAGAGCCTGACGTCTATGCAAACGTTAAGGAATGACAGAGTGTGAAAAGGTACAGTAACTACCTTTGAGGAATGAGTTTTTTTGTTTACTGAAAGTCCATCAACAGAAAAAAAAGGGGGCTGAACTACATTGGCAATGAGAGATTATTATCGAGATGAGTTCAAGTTCGGTGTGGCAACAGTCTACAGCTTCGGTCGGTCAAGGAGCCCAAAGGTATTCTCCTCCAAAAGGGAAAAAAAACAAATAACCAAACAAATGGCAGCTTCAACTGAACAGGTCTGAGTGAAAGGTCCATGAGCCAACTTCCTGTTTGGGGGAGGGGGGTCAGAGTCCTCAGTAGATGGTGAGGCTGACCGACCGATTCATCTTCTTCCCGATGAGTCTGGAGGTTCTGGGGTTGGACTGGACCGTGGAGCGGGTGAGGATCCTGTCGGTGGACAAAACCTTCTCCTCTGCCGCGGCTCTGGCCAGCTGGGCCTTCTTCAGCTCCCTGAGGAAGACAAAGAGACACAATTGAGCCTTAATGAGACCTGGGGGCCGGGGTCAGTTTCTCTGACTGAATCAGGGCTGAATATTTTCCCTGTCACTCAGCAACAGAGCTGCAACTAACCGTTACAATCACTGTAAATTAGCCTGTTGATCATTTTCCTGGTTAATCGCCCAGATCAGAAAAAGGTTCCAAGACATTAACGATAATAAAATGAAAATGTGATAATGCCTTAAAATGTCTAGTTCTATCGGACACACAGTCCCAAAGATACTCAGTTTACAACCACAGAGGAAAACGTAAATCAGCAAATATTCACATCGAGATCATGAGACCAGAGAATTTTGGCATTTCTCTTTAAAAATCAAAATAGTTTACAATCAGTTTTCCAATCAGCTGATCAGTTGCTCTAATATTCTGCAGATAGTTTCAAATACATAATCGTGAGAAGAAAAATAAATTATTCCTCAAAACACAAATACATTCAGATAATCATCAGATAAAAAGAAAAAAAAGTAGGAACATTAGATTTGCAACTACTGAATGTTTTCATTATCAATCACTGATTAATCCTCCTTGTTCATCACCACTAACAAGTAACAACCAGTTCAATAATTGGAAATGTGTCCACGCTGCCGTCTACTTACTTCTGTAGCAGGGCGTTCTTGAACTTCTCAGCGTTGAGCTCGACCCGGAGCTGGTCTGCGCTCATCCTGGCAGCAGTGAGGAGCACCGGGTGTTTGATGAGGTCGGACGTCGACGGTCGTCTGGTCGGGTCCGGGTGGATCATCAGCTGGAATACAAGGGGAAAAAAATAGAAGATTAAGACCAGAAAAGGTAAAGCCACTGAACGGGGATGAAACACAAGGGACGGAGTCATCTCCCATCAGAAACGAAGGCAGGGTCTCTACATGTAAATGCAATTTAACAGTAAAAAATTATTTTTAGGGCTGAATTTGGATTATTTCATAGTCAATTAATCCGTAGATTATTTTTTAGATTAATTGGTCAAAAACATGTCAGAAAATATTTCCAATCAATCAATCAATATATGTGTATACCCAAAGCCAAAATAAACTTTTCCAAATAAGGAGTTTTGTCTGATAACAAAAGGAGTGAAAAAAAAGTCTCCTTACCTTGAGGAGACTGAGAAACTCTGGAGAAAGCACTTGAGGGACGGCGGGGAGTTTCCCCTGTCGGATCTCATGCCATTTGTCTCCGTTTGTGGGAAGAGGCTCCGCCCCCGATGCGCTGATGACAGTCAGAGCCAGAGCGAAGATGTCTGCCTTCATCAGGTTACTGTAGTCCTGAAAAGAAAATGAGACCAAGAGGAAGTTAGGGATCTGGTTTGAGCCGGTAGTGGTTCAATAGTGTGGGCAGTTTTTTGAGCAGGATCACAAACCTCTTGTAAAACTTCGTTGGCCAGGTATCTGCTGTCCCCCTCCTCCACCTGTGGGTTGTTCACTCTTGTCACATGACCGAGATCACCTGAAGAGGGAGGGAACGAATACACAGTAGATTTTAGACTTGAAGGTGACAGACGGTTCTCCTTAAAAATATAAAAGATCAGTAAAATAAACTTTAAAAAGCACAAGTCATCACACAAGAACTTTGGAAGCATCTTACCGATTTTATAGATGACACTGGTTGTCAGACCTTCGTCCTCATCACATTCGTCACAGCTTGTTACAGATTTCCGTGAAATAAAGATGTTGCCTGGGAAAAAGAGATGTTCATGCTTCCATTAGTTTGTGACAAGAAAAGTTATTACCGGTTTCACAGTCGTGTCACCCAAAGTTTAAAAAATATCAGTAAAGACCAGCAGGTAAGATAGGACCTAGAATTATTCATCAAATGCATGAATGTATTGACATTTGTGTCCCTCCTCCTTGGCAGTATATAACAATAATAATTTGTAAGAGTATTATAAATAATTTAACAAAACCAGGGCCCAGATAAGAAGCTGAAAATGGAATGGAAGAATAATGAAATAGCTTATTTATTTTGCCCTCTCAGGAATTTTGCATAAACATCAGAGTTCAGGAGCAGGGATACTGGGGATTTTCTTTTCAGCGTGAGATGATAAAGCAAAAAAAAAAAAAAACAAAAACAACCATGCAAAAACATTGTTATAAGTATCTTAACTGGCTGCGAAAGGCTTGAAAACATAGTTAGGACCATGGTTAATTAATTTTAAGACTTAAAATCCTTTAAATTCTTATTACCTCTGCCGAAGATGTTATGTTATCACCCGTGTTTTTATATTTGTGTGTTTGTTTATTTGTCAGGAGATCCGAATCATTTATTATGAATTTGAATTTTTACCTCTGAAGTCTGGTTTATGTTCTATGACACTGACCCTGGTGAAGGTCTGCAGTCTACTGATCACATTTTCAAGTTGAAAGACTGAAATCGGTGATTTTTGAGATCTGTTAGGGCCTGCAAATACCCTACTACATCCAGCTTTATTGTTTTAAAATCTTGTTAATTATCAATTTTGACCTACTTTGAAAGAATTAGCTGTTTAATTTCTTCTATCAGTGGAAGTATCTAAAGCAAAAGTTGTTTGCTTGAAATTTTATGGTTACAAATTCTTATGTATCATTTTAAGTTCTTAAGTACTCACTGGGCTTGATGTCCATGTGTACCAGAGATGTAGAGTGGATGTACTTGAGCCCTCGTGTAACTTGTAGCAGCAAATCTTTCAGCTCAAGCTCTGAAAGGTAGCTGAGCCGCCTGTAGTTCTCTGCGATGACGTCCGACAGCGTGCCACCGTTGCAATACTCGTTCTGGATAAGCATGTGGTCGTCCTCGGCCCAGGCTGAGTAGTAGCGCACTACATGGGGGTGCTGGCCCAGCACGGCGTGGGCATACACTTCCCGTAAGGCGTTCTGTCTGTGGAGGAGGGGGAACAGGTTGTTTTAATTAAGGCGCATCTGGGGAACGCTTAGGTAAACAGAAGGAAAAAAAAAAAAAGGTGTCTCAAGTTAGTTTAATATTGAGCACAAGGAGCAAAATTTCATTAAAATCCTGCATTTTCACCACTTAGAAAAGTGTCATCTTTATTGTAACATGACTTGTCAGACAGTATATGTCAATAAAGTTGGACAAAAACACCACCTTCAGACAACTTCCTTGTAAAATTAAGAGATTTTGGACGGTGAACTTTAGGTAGTAACTAGTTCCTAAAATAATATAAGGAAGTTCCCTTTGTGAGACTTTTTTTTTTTAGATTGTCATCAGTTCAACTTACTCATCTACTGATCCTGCCAACGGTTTCTTCGACCTCTTGATGGCATAGATGCAGCCGTCTAGTCTTTTCACACACTTGAACACGGCACCGAACTCTCCACAGCCAATCTTCTCCAGCTCAAGGAACTCAGAGGTGTACCGGGACATCATGTTGCTCTCCATCATGGTGATCCTCTGCAGGCAGGGGCAGCATTTTAATGACATCCTTTTTTACCTTTTTTTTTAAACATCTGCTTTTCTAACAGACCTGTCACATCATGAGGTTTGTTTTCCTATAACTTAAAAATGACCATCTCGCATAACTGCTGAAACCAACAGGTGTCCATGGCAAATTGTTTTGGTTTTTTACTTGATGCACAGACTTGTGCTTTTGTGGCATGTTTACAGCTTTTGACAAGAAAACACAACCAAGTAGAACTGAAATAATTCATAATAATATAGCTACAATATAACCTACGAGAAAGTCTTGATTTTCTCAGTTTTAAAGTTTTGTACATTAAATAGCTTTGGGTTTTGGACAACTGGAGGAAAAATCACAACTATTTACAGACATCCCCTTGAGCCCTGGAAAAATGTGGGGGTATTTTTTACTATTTTCTATCATTTCATAGGCTATCCCGCAAAATGCAACAAGTGTTTACTGAGGAGAAATAGACCAACTACTTTCCCAACTGTAACTGTACAAATAATCACAGTATGAAATTGATAATAATCATATAAAAACCTTACCTTGGATGGTGGGACCACTTCCTCCTCTGCTTCACCATCACTCGCCTCCATGTCTTCCCCGCAGGAGCTGAGAAGATCAAACACAATAGCGGGTGTTGGTTGGCATTCTTTACAGCAGGGGGCAGCACTGAGGGAGGGGTGAGGGGCTTCACAAGCACATGGCAGAGTTCACCAGTAACCATGAGGTCTTGGTTCCCAGCCAAAAAAACCCTTGGCCTTTATCAACGGCTTTAACGTATCTGGTTATTATCACAATGGGTTTGATCTGCGTACAAGACAGCAGCTGAGGGCGTTCAAGCTGCAATTAGCACGTGCGATTAACTGCCTTTTCTTTAATTACTGTAATGACGAAGGTATAAAATTATCAAACACCATCTGACCAGAGTTGGAATATTGTCTGCAGCTTGTCTACTCCCCAGGCCACCTTTGGTAAAGTACTATAAACATGCAGGTCCTCTCAGGTGCAACAACTAGATGCACAAGATTTTTCTAAGCACAAAGCATCTCTACCAAAACAGTACCAGCCCCAGAAAACATTTGAGAAACATACTCATTCCAGTGTGCCCGCTTCCTGTTGTTTCTCTGTTGCGTGGCAGACTGGATGAGGAGGGAGTCGGGGGTGAATGGGTTAAAGTTGACCAGAGGGGTCTGCTGTCTCCTGACGCTGTCGGTGATTGACTTTCCCGAAGGCTCCACATTCTTGAACAGGGCGACTCTCCTGCTGGAGGATCCCAGGCCGGAGCCCCTAGCTCTGGATAACAGGCTCTGTTGTAGAGAGATTTAGTTCCTTGTTAATTCGAGTGCAGCAGCTTGCACACACACACACAACATTGAACTTTTTTTATATTAAAAAAAGGGAGACTGCTTGAGACTGCTTGATTAAGGGTGCGACTGTAAATATTCCTGGTTAACAAGCTATAGTGGCAGGTTGCTCTGACATAAATTTTTGTTCAGTATCCAGGTTTAAAGGGCAATGCTATGCATTGCATTAATCACTGATAAAGACATGTTCAGACACAAATCTCCCAAGTCAACAAATAATCAGGCTGTCTGACTACAGTGGCAGTATTATGCAATAAGTACAGTTGTACATTAAGTGGGTCACTGGGTCGTTAACGGGCTCGGTAAAAGCATCCCCTGGAATTCAAAAAAATAAGAAAAAAGATTGAGCTGATTTGTTTGTTTAAGTCTGGTGTTGCTTACTTTCGCAGTCTTTCTTCCCAAACCAACACTAGACAAGACCCACAGAGCTGCCAAATCAAATGTTTCCATTGTGCAAAGTTTTCAGTGGGACTTTGGGAAAAAAAAAACTAAACTTTTTCTTTTTTGCAAGATCAGATATCCAAAGTCTGCTTGTGTGGTCTGCGGCCTTTGTAAGAAAAAAAGTGTAAATCTTCCACTGATCTGGAAATAAATTGACATTTTGGAAATATATAACGTTAGTAAAGTTATGTGCAGACAAGTGCTAACCTTTGGTGTGTGTGGCGTGTCAAAAAGCCGTAGTTTTCTGAAGGTTTTGTGCGGAGGTGTGTCGGGGCAGTCTGGGATCGGGGAGCTGGATCCTTCCCCGTCGTCCTGGACGTAGGACCGCTCCGGCGACCCTCCGTACAGCCGAGGACTCTTCCTCGGCGACGGGGAGCAGTTGGCGAAAATAACGCTCCTCGGTGACCGCAGGTGAGACGGCGAACCGAGGCTCTCCTCGTCCCAGAGCTCCACGTAGTCGTCGCCGCCGGACTGGTTCAGGGGGCTGCTGCCCCCGTCCAGCCGTTTGTCGGCGGCGTCCCGTCGTGGCATCGGGGAGTCCATCTCCGTGAAGCCGGACTCTCCCCCGGCGCTGTTGTTAACGTCCTCGATGGGCTCGTCCTCCCCGTCGCTGGAGGTGAACTGTAATTTCTGGCGGATCGGCCGAGTTTTCGGAGACGGGGACCCGTGTCGATGGCGACTGTAGCTCGACATTATCAGGATTTAAACCCCTGCTTCGTCGACGGGGAAAAAAAAATCACGCGGTTGGACACCCACTACTGTTGCAGTGGCGTTTTTTTAAACTAAAACACAAGTCTAACAAACTTTTAACTACCTTAAAAGAAAGGTAGCGGATTAAAAAAAAAACGTCCAAAACTAACTGGAAACGCTTAAATCTCCGTTAACATCGTAGAAGTAGCTAACGTGTTTGCTAACCCCTAACACGCCCATCCAGCGAAATGGCCCCGGAGTTAGCTCGTATTCACCCGTAGGAACAACGTCCGCACTCGGCGTTAAACTAAAAACAAAAGCGGCCAAACCTCCCGGTCCAGGTCGGGTATCGGTCTCCGTCACCACCCTCCCGGTCGCTTCACCTCCACCTACGCAGAAACGGGTCTTCCCGCAGTAAAACCCCCAAAACCAATGTTTACAACAGAAAAAAGTTTGAATGGGTCGACGACTGGCTTCTTCCTATCACGCGCGTGGCAGAGGACTTCCCGCGACCGTTGGTCACGTGGCCGCGGGCGGCCAATCGCCGCGCGCTGCGGGATTTTGAAAGATGGGCGTTCCCGACGGCGTCGGCGAGGCCTGACGTCACCGGCGGCGCAGCCACAATGTGGCGCGAACGCCGGAGTCGCTCGGTCGCGACGCGACCGATTCCGCGTCGGAACCGGTTTCGCTCGGTTCGTACGTGACGGGCTGCGTCTAAACCGACTTCAGGGCGAGAAGAACGGTGAACGGGGGGTTAATACCCGAAGCGGGGCCGGAGAAACATTAAAAACCGCTCACGGATGGATGTTTCCATATAAATTTGTCTACATAGTTTGGATTTCCGTTAACCTGTTATAGATTTCCACAATTTGACCTCTGATGGGTCCTACATCCAAAAGTTAAATTAGTTTTGTTGCTCACCCGTAAAGTTCGTTTGTTTTGTTTTTTTATAATCAAATTCCAGAGGTCTAAGGTAGAATTGTGTAAGGCTGCAACTATCATTATTTATGCCCTTAAGGGCATAAACAAAGTAACGACGCAGTAACGGCTTTATTTATGCTAAGGGCATAAATAGAGTAACCACAACCGTTTGACTGTTCAGTGTGTAAAATGTCGAAAAAAAGTGAACATGTTGGACACAGAGATGCTAAGTCAACTATTATTTTAAAAAAATCGGAGGTATTAATCAGTTATCAAGGTTATGATAATACATTTTCTTTCAATCAACCAATCAATTTATCAACTAGTCATGTCAGACTACTGGCTGGGTTCCCATTGTATGGGGAAAGAAATTAAACTAGCATGTACATTGGGTGTCAACCCCCCCCCCCAAAATAAAAATGCACCAGGGGCCCCCTAGGGAGTTAATCTGGCCAAGATTCAATCCAATTATAGTATATGGTTCCCATTTCTTTTCTGTATGCTCTGTGGGTATTTTTCACCTTTACGGGTGAGCAAAGATAAAGGTGAACAAAGTTTAATGGGAACCAGGTGTTCAAAATCCAGTACAGCTAATTAATCACACAATCTTTCTTTTATTAGAAATAGCATTAGCTGTACACTGCACTGTGCACTGTGCACCATAAACATTAGAAAGCATTTTTTCCCCTCTTCCATCTCTTTTGGTTGAGGGACAAAATAGCATCGCGGAACTCCAGTTATCAAAATCCTATGTACACATAAAAGCTAAGTTTGTTTGTGGAAAAAAAAATAAACATGGAGGAAGACTCGATTTCTCTTGCTGATACAGTCCAACTGACATGGTTTTGATCCTAAATCAGTCCATAATGAGTCCATCAATCATCCAGGCCCGGCGACTCTCCTTGTTGTATTCTTGATGCTATTCTGATGGCTTCCTCCAGTGATGGCTGATCGCTGAGCTACAGAGAAAAGGAAAACAACGTCACACAAGCATCGATTGGCACACTGATAATCACTGTTAATCGATCAGTACCACTGATTTAATCTGTTTACTATGCCACAAATCTGAAAGACAATACCACCTCTGAACGCAACAGAGTGTGTTAAAGGTTGCTGAATTTCATTGATGACTGTCACATGGTGGGAAAAGAGTGCTTCTTTGTAATTAACATGACAGGAGGAGTGTGGGGGGGGGCGCTGTTAAATGAAAGCAATGTTTTTCAGGATAAATAAGGGTCATCAGACCTGCAGCCTTTCATGCGATCATAGCCCCTCAGGGTTTTTAAATGGCCTAAGTAGTTAATATATTGCTTAAATTTAACATAATAACACAGCATGTGGTTAAAGCAATTTTTTTTTTGGATAGATAAAACATTGTCTCTCATGTTGTGAATCCGTTTGATGTGGGGGACAATCAGTGTTTGTCATTACCTAATCACCTTGTCACGGCACCAATGGACAACACTGACTCTATTGTATGGAAAATTCCACATTTTTCCCTTCTTATTTTGTTGATCAACCTTTTGTACTGGTGTCAAAGCAAAATGGAATAAAACCACAACTATAAAGTAACACTATTAATACAGCACTGCCCCCCCCCCCGGAAAAAGTTGATAACAAATAAACTCACACACCCTGTGGTTGGTAAGTTTCAGTTTAGTATGATCCCTAATCAAATGTACCACCATTGTCACACCTACACCCCATGAGTTGAACCCCACCTACACCCCACCTTTAGCTAAGCATTTAAGCAAATAGCAACAGGGTGGGATCTGGGGAGTGATTATTTGGCGGGGGGGGGCTTAAGTACCCTTTAGTCCTGACTGAAACTCCTGTCAGTATCACATAAAACTACTGTCAGTATGACATAAACTAGAGAAAACTGAGTGCAGTTTTCAGCAAACACCATAGACAAAGAAAATGAAGCAGACTGTGCGATCAATATTCCTCTGTCACTACACTCGCATTCCTCCAGCATTTGATCTTACATCTGTGACATTTTCTGCATTGGAACATCATCGAACGGCAATTTAACCCAGTCTTCTTTGACACAAATTGAACTGAACAAATTCACAGATTGGAACTCACCCCACCAGTCTATTCACTCCTATGGTGTCGTTCTACGAACCTGCACAGCAATGTGGGTGCCATTGGAGGTGGCCAATAATGTGACAGGATGAATGTCATCCTGTTCCTGGCTGTAGCCGGCCTCCTCCACAGTTTGGAACGAGGCCATGTCGGGTGTCATGATGGCCACCTGAGGGAGACAGGGGCATTGAACTCAAATCAGTCAACTGTTTGGTGCCATAATTGAGGAAAAAAGGATTGATTGTGCATCATAAAGGTTTAAATTGTCCAAAAATTAGACTAGAAATTGACAGACATCTGAAAACTGTCCAGTTTGGTTTTTTAACAAGTTCGTAACATTCTAAGTAAAGTGGCTTTTCTTGTGAAGTACATTTGTTTCTAAAATTGAGTTACTTTTACACAAATATCCATTTTGTCCAGAGATTGTCTTTCCCCCCCCCCTAAATAGGCAGTTGATAGCCAGGTGTCATGTGACATGTTACTGTATAACACTGAAGTTATGCATTCACGTGTCACAACATCACTTGCACACTCTCTTAATGGAGATTAACATTAGATTATTCTAACATTTTTGTATATTCTACAAAGAAATAGGGCAGTTGTTTACCTGTTCATCTGAGCCGTCCGTTGTTACCATGGTAACCGAGTGAGCACCTTGCGTCGCCAGTTCGTGGGCTGGGATGGTTATGGTTGTGCCTTCCTGGGTTACCATGGTGATTGTGCCACCCATAGCTTGTAAGTCTGCATCAGAGATACTGACCTGATTTGAGACACGATACGAGACAGATTTTGGAACGTTCAGTTTCACAGTAAATTGTTCAGGAGCCTTTGAGAAACAATATGGTCACATTTTTTATTCTAACATTTTTCTCTTCAATTAATGTATCTCTCATAAGTTTCATAATTATTTTGCCTTATGCCTTTTTTGTTTTAACACCAAAATAAATAGACACAAAGCACTTGAAGCCACTGTGTTAGGAAACATGGGACCATTATTGAGCAATTTTAGATGGGTTGCATCTTAGAGTAGGGTTTGGGGGGTCAAGCTATATCTATTAAGGTTCAGAAAGTAGCCATGTAGGTTTTGGATGCTCATTTCAGCAGCTAGTAACCTGGGTCCTTAGATGACTGACTAAACATCCATTGTCATCCTGGGAAGAACAGCAATATCTCAGCCAGCCCTTTGGTAATTTACTGCAGGTACGATTTCCATAGCATCATGATCTACAATATAATTCCATTTGGAGGATTAAGTCTGGTCTAAGGAGTTGAAATGTAGTATTTATTACTGAAGGTAAAGTTAGATTATTTAATAATTGGACAATCCATGCTGAATAAAAAGTTAATGCTGAATAAAAACCAATACATGGAGGTAGGAGGTAGTCTATATTAAATTTGATTTTATCTTTTATTTTATTGACAGATTTGATAATGGGCCTATCTTCAGGTTGCATTTCACTGTCAGTAAGGATGTTTCAGTTATTGGATCTTTGATTTGACATTTTTTTGTCACAGTACAGTGTGTTACAGTTGTGTTAAAGTGTGATCACCAGTGCCTAGCTCAGTTGACAATGTCAGCAAGAACGCTGCTGATCCAACCGCAAATAATCCTCCCATCCTCCGGAGCTTGGCCTCCTGAGCTGAACTTGCCAAGTTTGACCTCCAAAGTACAGGAGTCTGACCTTGGCGAACTTTGTCCCGAGAAAGGCCACAGAATTCCTGGAACTGTAATGAATGTATCTATCTATTTGTGACGTTGCTGCATCCCATTACCTGCTGTTGCGTTCCGTCCTCCTGTGTTACCAAGGCAACGTGCTGCTGACCGACCATGTCCGAGCTCTCTACCGGAACCTGCTCTGAGCCGGAGTCGTCGGCCTCAACCACCGCGGTCGTGTAGCTCACATTGGGGTCATCGATGGCATCTGAATTAAGATTAAAAAGATTTTCTGTCAGTATTTGAAATACCATTATTCCATTTTATTCATATGTATAATTAGTGTATCTTTTCCATATATTTTTATTCAACCTTCAAGCTGTAGTTTGGTTATTATTTTTCCTTTTTGTGTTTCTGCTTCATATTTTCTAGTATTATAATTATTGTTGTCAGCATAATATACACATTCTCATCTTCACTACACTTATCAATACCCAACTGTTTATTTGTGGTACCCCATTTCTTGTGGATATTACCCATTTATAATTTCTATTACTTATTTTTAAAATATATTTAGTTCTGTTAGAAATATCTGTTGCAATTACCGACAGGCTAAGCTCACATATTCCACTTCCATTGTATTGTTTTATTTGATCAATTGCTTAAAACCCTAAGATATCAAGTTTATTACCATGAAAAACAAAGGCATGAAGTAGTCACTTTTTAGAAGCTGGAACCAGTGACTCTTTACGAGTAATCAATCAGTTACTGATTAATTTTCTCTGAATCACAACACTGTTAAGGATTAGTTCCAATACCAATGAATCTATCAGTTATTACCTTGATTAATCATTCATTCTATAAAAGATCAGAAAATAGTGAAAAGGGTTGTTATTTCTTACAGCCCAAGGCCTTGTCATAAGATTGCTTTTTTTAAATTCAACCAGCTGTCCAAACCTAAAGTATAATCGGTTTATTATGTTATGTGACAAAGAAAAGCATCAAATTCTCACACTGAAGAAGCTGCAACTGTGGAATATTTGGTATGTTTGCTTGAAAAAAGACGCAAATATTAAAATGGTTGCCAATTTAATTTCCGTCAGCTCACTGAATAAATGATTAATGGTTGCAGTTCTTTATCCAAGTTTGATCTAATCTTTTACACATCACAGGGTTTTTTATTTAAAAATAATTGTGTGTTAAGGAATTTCTCCATGTCATTTTTTACACAGACCCGTCGGTGGCTCGAAGTATGCCTCCTGCTCCTCCTCAATGGGCTCAGTGTCATTGTGGGCTGTGCGTTTGTGCATGGCGAGCGTGGAGATCTGTTTGTAGGTTTTCCCACAGTGGTTGCAGTTGTAAGGTTTGCAGGGCGTGTGGACAACGTGGTGTTTGTAAAGGCTGGAGTATTCCGTGAAGCGCTTCTCACACCCAGGCACTGTGCATACATATGGTTTCTCTCCTGGAGACGCAGGAAAGTAGCCAGACAATGAGTTTTGTTTGGTATTATTACGGTTATAAGTTGTGAAAACTCCTATCTTCATTGCAGGGTTTTACAGCAATGCAAGAATCACTAAATGCTTCATTTTGCATCTGAGTTGGATACCAAACAACTGCTTGCTGACTCATTATGACTTACTTGGAACAGAAAAAATAAGAGACTGAGTTGCAAAGGAACTCACCAGTGTGAATCCTCATGTGGTTCTTGTAGTTGGTGGCGCTAGCGAAGGACCGTCCGCAGGTGGGTTCTGAGCAGTAGTACGGCCGCTCACCGGTATGTGTTCGGATGTGAACTTTACGGATATTGGAGGTGGTAAAAGACCTGCCACAGCCTTCCACCGGGCATTTAAAAGGCTTCTCTCCTGCAAGACAAGACAAAGGGATGTCAAGGTTTGAGGAGTTGTCATTTCCAGTTTTAAAAACACCATAATTTCAAAAACTTATGAACGGGTATATTCATTTTTTTATGTTTAAAAGTTCTCATCTTAATTCAATAATCCTGTGACCAGCTTTATGTTTAAAAGACAATGAAAATAAATCCATTTGGAACTGAGAGGGGTTGATTTTAGAATCGTTTTCAAAAGAGAGAAATAATCTACAGTGTTTGACATTACACGTGCTGGTATATTCTGCAAAACAGTGTATGTCTCTATTTTAGGCCACATCACATTATAATCCGTATAAAATCTGCAAATCAAACAACACCATTTTGGCATCATGCTTCTCATGACAACCACGTGTCTGGAAGCTCCTCAAGCACTTTTGGTGGCTCTCAGGGGGAATAACACTCCAAACGTCTATTCAACAAAAACCTTGCACTATGTTCAGCCAATCCTGGCACTGCACAACCATCTGTGTTGTTTCAAAAAAAACAAACAAAAAAAACCAAACAAACAAAACAAACAAAAAACAAACAAAAACATAAAATTAAATGGTACATGACTCTGGCCTGTTAGTTTTGATCAAAATGGTAGAATTTCAGCTACAAACACTTAGTCACTTCTGTATTAAAAAAACAGCCTTCAGGCCAAGTGGCAGTTGTTATCATTCTGTCTCCTAGCAGGTAACTACAAGTAAACCCTGCGCCAGACCTATGACGCATGAGACTTTTACATACCTTCAGTCGTACTGTGTGTCCAAACTAAATTATGACTGGCCAGTGAGTTTCTGGGTGTGGTAGAGATACCTGTATGAGTCCTTGTGTGCTTCTGAAGGTCTCCGGATGTTTTGAAGGACTTGCAGCAGTTCAGTTCCTGACATCTATATGGCTTCTCCCCTGTGTGTGTGCGCGAGTGACTCTTCAGTCCATACCCTTAAATAGACATATATATAAATAAACTGAGTGTGAGTCACTGATAATCAGTCAAGCCATAGTTCCTGGTAAAGCTTCTGTCAATATTGTCACTATAATTGCATTTTAGTCAAGGCGTTTGATCAGAACTTTACAGCTACCTGTTGCAAACTTCTTCCCACAGCCATGATAGTCACAGACGTACGGTTTGTCTCCGGTGTGGGAGCGCTCGTGTACCTGTGAGAGGCAGAAACAAAACTTAACCAGTTAGGCTGAAAAACAAAACAAAACAAACAAGCAGCAAAAAACATCATAGGACTATGCTGCAGGGGAAAATCCCAGTTCTTTAAACAATCACACACTTGAGGAAGCACAAGCAAAACAACACAGCAAAACATACACACAAAACCAAAACAACTACACTTGCCTTGAGATGGTGGGCAGTGGTGTAGAGCTTTCCGCAGCCCTCATATTCACAGCGGAAAGACTTTTCTCCTACGTTTGAAACCCTTCCTGGCCTGTTGTCCTGACCCTGTAGAACAATCTGAAAGAAGCAGGAATTAGACTTCAATGTTAAACCTGAACCAAGGATAAAATGTCATGGAAAAAACAAGATACTCTACCCGCATGTGGACTCCATTGTCTGCTTCGACTCTGCTGAAGGACCCTAAGGGGTTTTCTATATTCTCCACCTGACAAGGGGGTGAAGCAATGATTTATATTACAGTTTATACTGTCAGACTCGTGAACATTCACAACCAAGGGAAATGTAAGGATTTTAATCTGCAAAATTGTTTTACAAGATAAACCATGACGAGTACATTTGAAAATCTATGATATACTATCTACACTGACTGCATAAATTAAAGCTGATATATAATACAAACATACAGAAATCAGAAAGTATGAAAAATAAAATCACTGACATTGTGAAATTTTAGACATTTAAAAGATACATATGTATGAAAAGTAAAAAAGGACCAAAAAGGGCTCCAGTATAATTTGCAGTGTTGAACAGCATTGGTAGATTTACCCCCCCCCCCCCCACACACACACACACACACACAAAAAAAGGTAAACAAGTACCACAAGTAAATCAAGGTGATATGAGGATTTAAGCAAAAAAAATTGAGCTTAGAAATTCCAGGTTGCCGATTTTGTGTCAAATGACAAATGAGCCAAGTACGGTGATGCAGCACGCTCACCTTGGTGGTATACTGTTCCAGCACGCTGATGGTCTCAGGGTCGATGGCGGTGGCCTCGGCCTGCAAGTCTGCGATGGTACCGTCGGCCTGGATGGCCAGGATGGTGTTGGACTGGGGCATGTGCACCGTGTGCTGGATGTAGGCTGTACTGCCATCCTCCAGTTGCACCTCCTGCAGGCCGCTCTGGTCGTATGCATCTGCACACAGATGAGGCGAAGGATGTAGAGGAAGAAATACTGTGAAGTGCCATGCATGTCTGCAGACAACGTATGTGCTTCTTTGTACAAAGTCAATCAGCTGTAACATAGAGCTTACTAAGATCAAGACTTGTGGGTTATAACTGTTAAAAGTAACATTTTATCAATGAAATGAACATTTCTATACTCATTTAAAATTTGTTTGAACTTTTTTTTTAACAATACCCATGAATAAATAAGACCATAAAAAGCCAGACCCAAAGAATATTTCAAAATTTTTCACTGACCTAAAACACAAGTTAACAATGTGTTATGAAATCATTCCCTCAGACTACAAGAGTCTTTGTAGGGTTGCCAATATGCGCCCAATTTCAAGGCTCATATGGGAAGGAATTCATCATAAAAGTAGTAGAAAGATGATATGACACTAAAAGAAACAGATCTGAGCTGAATGCGGTTGAAAAGCACTTTGTATTGCATTTAAAGTAAAGTGTGTAACATGTTTCTAAACACTCCAGTGTTCACAAAATTAGCTTGATAGCTAACCTTTCATTGTAAGCGGTACGTTATTTGTGTATTACATCTTGAGAGGTTGTAAAGGTGCATTATGGAAAAGAATTGGCTGAAGAAGACTGATTCAAAATAGTTTTGCCAAAACATTAAATTGCTCTTCCTCATTTCTATCTTTTAAATGGAGGAGAATGCCAATTTAAAAAAATAAATAAATAAATAAATAAATCACAAAGAACTTGCAGAATGACCCGGATAAAACCAATGATGAAATGTGACTATGTTCGCATCTGAATTACTCTTTCGTTCTTCGCACCTGTTTAAGAGTCAGGTTACTAGTCGTTAAAAAATTTTCACCTTTGGGTGTGTGAATGTAGGCTGTTGTTCCATCTTCTAGCTGAACTGCCTGTCCATCTTCGAGCTGTAAACTGTCCCCTCCTGCGGCAGAAAAAAAGTACATTAGGCACCACCACCTCACAAACGGAAAAGCTGAATTTCTGGACATCTCATATAAATATATATACATATATATGCCCGTAGTCCTATATAATGGCACTGTGTCATCCAAATGAAATCCAAATGACATGGTTTCCTTTTGAGCAACAAATCCTTGCATGGGTGGTGGTGGGTGGTATTTCTGCACACGACAGAGTGAGACGAGAATACTAATCCCTCTGTTTGGAGACACTGCGAAGTTTTGTGTTTTACCTGCTTTAGGCATTGACACATGCTGAACGTAGGCAGCAGAGCCGTCTTCCAGCTGGATCACCTGGCCGTCCATGATCTGCCCGTCCGAAAAGGAAGCTTTGGAGTCGTGCTGGATGTATGCAGTGGATCCATCCGCAAGAGTAACAGCCTGCAGGCTCACTGTGTCCATGCTCTCCATCTGATCACCATCTGGGAAATTATTCGACAATGACGATACTTTAGCTGTAGGCTCGAGGAGCAAGATGATCATGGTGTTATGGCATGTCAGTTTCCAAAGGGGACAGGATCTGATACTGATAAATCCAACTTTTTCTGGAAGGAGAACTCGTGGTGTCGTAGGTCCATGTGTGGGAGCTCACCTGCCACGGTCACAGCCTCTGTCAGACAGAGAGTGACCGGCTGCCCATCTGCATCGTGAAACTCTGCCATTCCCTGCGAGTCCCGGTTTATCTGGGCCAAGAGCATGCTTTAGCTGCTGCGGGGACACACGCAGGAGACACATTTGAAACTTACACTGGCATCAACATGCCAGTAAACGCACACAAAGACACACGGAGGATGGAGATACTGTACAAAACCTGAGACCCAGCTTTTCAATGATGACGGTGACACACTTTTTTCATGTTAGAAGTAATTGGTATGTACAGCTGATTTAAAAAAATTTACTTTAAAGCCATGTTTACATTAAAGGAGGCTCAAAAATAACCCCTGCTCCTCCCAGATGCGCCAAATGTAAAGGCTTTCGACGCTGAAATGCTTTACATGGACCTGGATATGTTGTATGGTAATATTAAACATATTAGGAGATATGCAACATATAAGCCCCAAAATAAAATAATGAAGATGTTAAAACTAGATAAACACAGGTGCCATCTTCTATTCAGGGCCTCAAGTCAGACAACAAAGCATTACTTTTTTTTTTCCTCATTTGCTTTTCATTTTCTTTTTCATTTCTCTATACTTTAGCAGCGATTCTCTTAAGGACATTCTGTGTCTAAATGTATCTTAATGTATCATCTCTGTCTATTTAGAATTTCTGTACTTACCTAATGAAAGCTTTTTGGGTTTTTTTTAATATATGTTCTTTTTCAGATTTGTGGAACCTTATTCTAATAGTGAAAATGAACGCTGCAATGATTAGTTAATTTATCAGTTTAGTCAATCGGTAGACTGTTATTCCCTTTAATAATTCTTCAGAACAAAAATGGCAAACATTCTTTAGTTCAAACTGCTCAGATGTGAGAACTTTCTTTTTCACAAACAGGAGTAAACTGAATATCTTTCAGTTTTGCTGATTGGACAAAACAGAACATCTGAAGACACTGTATTAGACTCTATATTGCTATAACTCTATATACACACCAAACAATTAACAAAGACAATAATCAGCATATCAATTAATTATCAAAATAATTGTTATTGCAGCCCTGAAACGCACAGTTAAGGATCCTAAAACTAGATTTCAACAGAGCTACCATCGCCAGGTCAGGGCCTCATGTCCAGGCAATGAAACATCACCGACTTTTAGGCCCTTATCATGTCAGTAACTGTTCTTCCATGGTTCATTCCCAGTAATATTTTCCACAAAATTACAAATTTAGGTTTTTTTAGTTGAAACATTAAACTAGACTTTTGGGGCAATGGGGAAGTTACTAGGCGTATTCCAGCCTTGTTTATATCTTCATTTGACACATAAAGTCAGCCACTTTTATTACTGGTATAAATGAGCGACATTTGTAGACTTTTAAAGGTATTTGTGAGCCATGTTTCACTTGTTTTTACCTGACCGGGCTGTCGTGTCAGTGTCTACCGTCGCCGTCGTTGTTTTTTTTGGCGCTTGATGACTTATATGTAGCATCGGGGGCTAGCTAGCCGCGGCGTAGCACGACTATGACTTGCCACATTTGTCACCGTGAAAACGACACGATATAACAAAGTGCGGGGAGCCGGCTGCGGTGTGCGGCTGACGCTGGCCGGTCGGACCCCTGACAGCATGCGGGAAGTCAGCTACGGTTATAACGCTCTGTCATAACGGAGCTAGCGGGTTAGCCACCATGCTAACAGCGCCGGTAACTACGCCAGTCAGCGCTGTCACGACTTCTTAGCGATTTTCTTCAAACTGTCTCTCGGGTGATTATCGAGTTAACGGGCGCACGGCTGTCGGCGGTCGCTATCTGCGGTCTGGGCCGGCTGAGTGCGACGGCTTGGGGGGTAGCTAGCTGCCTCCCCGACGCCTCGATCCGCGAAACTAGCGACGCAGTTCGGAAACAAGACCGCGGAACCGCTGAGCCAAGTAACGATAACATAAGCATTTTGACCCGCTCGGTGTCACTTTATTCTTTGCTAAAATTGTATTTCCCAGGCGCCCTCCGAGTCCATGGCGCTGCCTGCCGCCCCCACCCCGTCACAGAGATGGCTGTGGGAATAATGCACACTGGGTAAAAACCAATTTATAAACTAACCTCCGAAAAATTTCCAACAATTCCTCCTGTTCGACCACCATGCACCAGTGCAGGAAACGCTCCGCGATGCCCGCACACCGGGAACATGTACGCCGGCGCGATCCTCCGGCTCGAGCGTCCTGCCCTACTCAGAATGAGACGACTCGATTGGCTGGAGACTGACAACGCCCGCTCCCATTGGTCGACTCATGTGTCCGTCATTCGCGATCCGCGCTCGCGTTGCTGTTATTCATCTCCCCGGGCCCCTGCCAGACGCCATTCCGCGTCGGTTTTCGTATTGTCTCAGGCTTCGGACCGAAAAAGCGAAGCGTCCACGTGGAAAATTAATGCTTAAACTGCAACGCAAGGCGACGACGGAGCGACCCGTTGTGTTTCGGGCCGCCGTGTGTCCGCGGATCTGGTCGGGTTTGATTTCTCTGCGACGTAAACAGCGAGGTGTGGGGAGGTTTTTCGGCCTCCATGTTGGAAACAGGGCGATGTGGGAAAAACAGAGGGAATGTGGGCAATGAAGTGAAGAGAGGAAATGTCCGGCGGACAACTCTCTTCGGAAAGTGGCACCAAACATCACATCCACGATGACTGAGATAACAGAGAAAAAACCTGTTTAAATACAGGCTGGGTTCAGCAGGAATGGACCATGTATATATAGACACATACATCTATGTGTACGTGTGTTTGTGTGTGTGTGTGTGTGTGTGTGTGTGTGTGTGTGCCTTTTAGTTGTTTTTATTTAAAGTTTTTCTTTTATAAAAATATATTTTTATTTATTTTAAGTGTATATATTTTTCTATTTATTTATTTTCTATTGCTATTTCTATTTAAAGACAGATGTTTCTATTAATTAGACTTCCATCACTGAACCATTTAAATTGGTTCAACAAAACAGTAGCAACAGTAAAACAAACAGCAGTCCACAGAATTATAAAGTAAATTAAAAATACAAGGCTTACATTATTAAAGTAGAAAAATCTAAACACACGGAGGCCATAATAGCAAATCAGAAAAAAATGATAAGCCTAACAGGTAAATAAGAAAAATGGTTATGTCTCATTTTCTAAACTCGAGGCTCCTACTTGAAGATGATACCTGTGTTGAAGTATAGTTTTAAGAACTTATTTGTTTCAGTTTTGTGCTTATATGTACATTCCTTGATGTGTTACCACACAATATGTCAAGGCACATATACACTCTCTGGGCGATTTATTAGGAACACCTTGTCAAAACTAAAGCAGTCTAATGCAACAGTCCTGTAATAAATCCTCCCTCCGCGTAAGTCATAATGTTTATTATTAGAGGGGTGTTAATTCAGCTGTGTGATCGTTTTTGAAGGATGTAGTTTGAGCTGCTGTTGAAATGTACTGAATTAAGAAGAGAGGTGTTTCTGTTATTTAGCCCTGGGGTGGACATAAATAATAGAAACACTTGTCTGTATATTGAACAGAATTAGACAGCAACACAAACTACATCCTCCAAAATGACTGTGCTACTGAATCCACACTGAAAAGCCTCTGCTGTTGCTGCTGTCCTCAGATTCAGAGACAAAGAATTTCACAGTCTGGGTCCAGATCTACAGAAGGTCTTTACTGCTGCTGCTCGCTGGTATAGGGAGCAGCACTTACTCTACCAGATCACACACTCAGTGGTGACTTTATTAGGTAGACCTGCACAATCTAACGCAATCCATTACAACTGTTCTGCCACAGCGTCTTTGTAGTGGACTCATTATGTTTTATTATAACCGTGTGGTTGAGCTTGTCCTGCAGAAAGTTTAATCCAATGGTTTAGGCCCATAATACATTTGAGATCTTCTGCTGTGGAGTGGGTGAATCATCCAGACCTCTCAGAATCGTGTGTCATATTGTCTATTTCTCTCTTTTCCCCAGAGTTACTCAGTTTCACTTAGTTTCATCCAGAACATTTTCCAGTAAATCTGAGATCTTCCACATAACCAAGCTGGAACAGAATAAGACTAAGTAAAAGTAGAACAAAAACTACGGTGCTGACGATGTGAATAAATAGTCCCCAGTTTGACATCTAACTAGATGTGAGATAGATATGTGGCAGTACGGTTGTAATGGATTGCTTTAGATTGTGCAGGTCTACCTAATAAAGTGGCCACTGATTGCAGTAGGGTTTGTTCTGATGGAGCAGTGGAGTAAATCCCCATTTACACTGGATATTTCAAATTATCTGAGATTTTTCTGAGCTCGGGTCCAGTTCAGCAATTTAACCTCCTATTTTATGCGCCTTTTTGTCGCTTTCAACCCGCAACAAGGCGGAGGTTGAGTTTTATTTTGAAATTTAACCAGAAGTCCGTTTATTTGTTACCTGTCTGACTTGACCACCTCACATGCAGGAGCACGCATGATAATGGGGGTGTCTCCTCTCTTCCACGGGACTTAACGCATCACTGGCGGGGGGGGGGATTCCTCAGTCATACGCAACCAAGGCCGAGAGCAGGGTAAACACTCACACACACACACACACACGCCCACACACCTCTCCGCTTTGACTCACACAGCCGCCGTCATGTTCGCCGGGATGCGGACGGACGACCGGGACGACCCGGGGGTCCTGGATGCTGCGGCGCTGAGGCAGCAGAGGAGGCTGAAGCAGGCGATCCGGTTCCTGCACCAGGACTCGGCCGAGCTGCTGCCCCTGGACGGACTGAAGAAGCTCGGGACATCCAAACAGGGGGTGAGCCTCCCGTCGCAGGCCTTGTGTTATACAGTCATCCACCTTTCCGGGCCCATGCCTAAAAACACATTAAGACTGTAATTATATGGGGTTGAGGAGCCGCTGTGTCCTTCTTTACTACAATAAGCTAACGTTTTATTTATTTTGTTTCTTGTTTCTATCCTTTATAGTAATAGAATGGTTTAGCTTCTATAATATAGATTAGAATAAATAAAAGATCTAAAAATGGTGTTTTTTGAAGGTTAATGAGACAAATGTGATGATAATGGTGATTACTGCTTTAAATTTTAGAATTTATC
The DNA here is from genome assembly GCA_016859345.1 of Istiophorus platypterus. Lineage (NCBI taxonomy): Eukaryota > Metazoa > Chordata > Actinopteri > Istiophoriformes > Istiophoridae > Istiophorus > Istiophorus platypterus. Next base: position 24,664,784 of record CM029121.1, on the reverse strand, counting down.
CTCACTTCTATGGCTGCTTTTTCTTTGTTGGTCATTTGTGCTCTTATTTTACAATCTTATTCTTTAAATTACATATTTAGCTGCTCACATTTGTTTGTTTTATATTCTTAGTTTCTTTTTTGGGGAGGGGGGTGTTGTGTCTTATTTAGTTTTTTGGGGGGGCTAAAAGATTTAAAAGGGAGGGAAAAATGTCACACACAACATGTGAATATGAACTGATTCCTGCATAATTAATATAAAATAAAAAATTTAAATTCTGAAAGGTAGCCTAGTGTTTGCAGACCGGCCAGATACGGTTTGACGGAGAATCATGATGAATAGAACTGTAGCTTTCACATCACTGAACTACCCAGAAATATACTCTAGGGTTTATTTTAAACAATATAATATAACTTGTGTATGAAAATGCCACAAAATTATAACAGTTTATAAAAACCCTAAAAATTGTGAAAATTAGATATTAAATTAATGTCCTGGTCTCCTATCTCAGCCTATAAGTAATTTTCTATTTGTTACATTCACCACCTTTTCAGGTTATCTGCTGTTCTCCAGACAAAGAAGAGGGTCGCTGGAGATCACAGTGGCAGCATTATTATTATATTATTCTTACACTTGGCCACATTTTTCCTAATCATGCTTTGCATTGTTTTTCATCCCCGTTTTGCAGCAGCCGCACCACATCCTGCAGAAGCGCCTCCTGGAGGCCAAGCTGTCCCGGGGGAGGATCAACATGTGCGGGGTCACACCAAACAACGGAGGGGTCCTCCTGAGTTGTGCTCATCTAAATTCACACGACAATGAGGAGGAAGAGGAGGAGGAAGGTTTCATTTACGTGCCCTGCATGGTGAGTGGAATTTAGCCACAGTTGGCTGGTAGAGTTTCCCGTTACAGTCACTTCATCACGGTAATATTCAGGAACACAGGCTTTATACTATGTCTGTACAGGTATTTCCAAACAGCATACAGTACTTTAATTTTGGTAAAACAACAATTATTTCCAGTTTATACATTCAGAACTTTAATGACTGCTTTTCTTTTCTGTTTCTATCTTGTTGTGTCCTTCGAACACCCATTTCCACCCCGACCTTTTCTGTGTGTTTACAGTGTTTAGGACAGGAAGTGAACCTGCTGATTGACACAGGCTGCAAACTGAACCTGATGTCTTCGCTGATGGTGGAGAGATTAGGGTGAGGTGATGATTCAGAGCATCCATTTGACTGACACCTGGTCCCTTTCAGTATCCAGTGGTTAAAGTTTTTTTTTTGTCTCTCTCTGAAAGTTTGAAAGGACTGGTTGAGGAGAACAAAACGGAGGCGGACGGTTTTCCATTCCAGCGTAAGCTCTGTGTCGACGGTTGTATCAAGGAGCTCCCTCTAACCGTCGGACAAATGAGGATAATGTGCTCATTCGCCATATTAGGTAAGAACAAAGAGTAAGACTTAAACCAGGTGTGTAAACGAACCCTTGATACAGCCGCCAGTGATTGTAAGACTTTAATATTATTGTCCACCAATTACATTTATTTGCAGAAAGTAACAGGCCACTGATGTCGCTGGGAAACAAGACACTTAAATCACTCAAGGTAACTCAATTACTTCACTATTGCTCACTCTGACTAAAAAATCCAATACTAGCACAGTGATGTAAATAATAAAGATACAATAATAATCAATAGACTTTTCTCCTCTCAGACTCTCACCACCAGTGTAGTACAAATAATTACAACTTCCAGAGAAAATGGTATATTGTGATTTAAATGTCAATATGTGATGTGTGTGTCTGTTTTTGCAGTGTGTAATTGACACTGACAAGCAGATGCTGGTGTTCGGGACAAACACGAGGGACAGGTTCAGTTTGCTAAAAAGCCTTTCAGCGAGAGGTGAGATGGGGATTTTTGTCATGTCCAAGAAAAAGTGTTTGCTGAGAGTTCATGTCCTTTCTTTCACTGCAGGTGCATCCTGAATTATTTAGATTATACACAGACTGTCACTTCTACAGTACTGCACTTTATGCAGAATAGTTATGATCAAAATATGTGATCATAAGTTGCTAAAAAGTGGAAGGGATATTGCAAAACCAGCAGAAAATGTTTTTACAGCAAATGCATCCCGGTTCCTGGGGGTGGTTGTCAAAAGGCTTTCTGGGAAATGTAGGAAATCGCAAACTGGATCCGAGGTAGCATCATGGATTACTGTACGTCTTAGAACCAGTACATTACAAACTGAGTTTTCAGACTTCAGTGCAGTTCTGAGTTACTCGTACTTTACCTGAGTATTTTAATTTTATACTTATATTTCCTTCTGAAATGTGATGTGAAGTAGAATAAAAATGTAGTTATACTAGTTACTCTACGTATTTGGTACCTGTAATTAGTTACTTGACACTTTGCAAGGGAGAAAAAAAATGAGTAAAATTAGCTCTACATTAAAAAAAAAATTTCTGCATACTAAGTACTTTTACATTCATAGTTTAAGTACTTTTTCACAAGGTTACCAATGTACATTCTCTTTAATTAAGATTTTGAATGTGCGTTGCTACTTTTACTTCAATAAAAGACACATATAACTGACCTTATAGTTGGAAATGTTGGAAAAGTTTCACTCTGAACCAGGTTATTTCTGCGTCTCCTTCTCTTCTTCTTCTTTCAGCTCCTCTGACTTCGGAGACCTTGGATTCTAATGTTCCCGCCACCAAGCCAGGAACCAACAGAATCACTCTTTACTCCCACAACCAGACGCCTCGTCATGGAACTTCCGGTCCCTCGTTCCATAGATGCTCACTTTCTCTCGGCATGTGTCACTGCCGCGTGGGCCGGGTGTCCGGTGCCGACATCACTGATTTCAATATAGAGCTGGCGGTTAAGGTGGCGGGCTCCTCATGTAGCACACGTGGCGACAAATGGCATCCATGTAGCGCAGAGTATCATCATACATCGGCTGCCACTAGAGTAGTAGAATCACTGTTGTGTCCTACACCACATTTTTATCTGAGTCTCAGTCTCGGAGGTCAGAGGTCAGAGGTGGTTGCCAATGAGCTCAGAACAGTCCACCACACACAGACCGTTTATCTACTGTATTTTATAATGTCGTAAAAATTTATTTTCTTGTATTTGCATTTAGGCCAGCGCCATGTGGTGTTTTCAGAAAAGACGGTGACCCCCCGTGACGCGTTTAGTCACGTGACTGTAGTAAAGCGCAGCACTGAATGAAAATAAAGTCAAATATGAAATCCAACATGATGTTTTTTTTCCTCAGTATTTTTCCATGGTTTTGCCACAAAGGAAAATTGAGCGGTTTGTCTCACGTAACTCGCCCCTGTGCTGTTTTTATCCACGAGCCATTTATAAAACTGGGGCAGCCAAAGGGGGGCCTGACATAATTAAGGTTTTTAATAAGAGGTGAAAGAGGGTCAGGGATCGGAATCGTTTCCTCACAGCTGCCTGCGCCAGAAGGGGTTTTTGAAGCAGCTTTTAACGGCCCCGCTGACCCGTGACCCCGCCTGCTCGGCTGCCCGGTGGGTGAACAGCCCCTCCGGTGGCCACGGAAGGACACTGAACGTCTCATCACCGTAGAAACCAACATCAACAGTCGAGTGTGAGTGTGTGTGTGTGTGTGTGTGTGTGTGTGTGTGTGTGTGGGGGGGGATACAACAATAAAAAAAAGATAAAGAAATGTAGGTAATGTCCAGAGTCTTTCGGTCTTTATTGCTATGTTGACTTTAAACTCTGAGCAAAGACTCTTGTGTTCATCTGCTTCTTTACTGTTGGTCGTGTTTCCCAGTGACAGATCATCGACACAACAACTGTGTGTCTTGTTGCTGTCAGTCAGAGGTTCGAGATTTCATTTTACGTTTCTGGGTAAACATTTGTTATCAGGCTGTTTTAAGCCCATCGAGGTTCAGTGTCAGTGTTTGAATGTAACTAAGTACATTTACTCAAGTCGGTACCAAAAACATTTTGAGCTACCTGTACTTTGCTTGAGTATTTCCTTTTTTTTCTCATACTTTATACTTCTATTCCACAACAATTCAGAGGCAAATAATGTTGTTTTTTTTACTCCGATACTTTTATGTGACACCTAGAGTTACTCTGTAGATTCAGATTAACAATGGAAAATATAATGAACAAAAAAATTATGATTTATTATAATTAAATCAGGTATTTTAATTCACAAGTTACCCAGCGGTAATTAAAGTAATTAAAACTTGCTCCACCTTTACCAGCTGTGTTAATAAAGTGACGTACACACAAATGCATCAATCATCACATTTATAATACAATAATATAAAGAATGTTATATACATTATTCTGCATAATGATATAATGTCAAGGACACTGACATGTTTTAAATAGATTAAAATTTTCAGTAAAATTGTAGATAATGCTAAAAATGTAAAACATTCCCAGATGTCACACTCAAGTCATCATGCAAGTGAGTTTGGTTTTATCTTTACTTTGACAAAACAAGCATCGGTTTTCAGTATTACTATGTTTTGCGTTTGTAACATAACAGTGTTAAATTTAGCAAAGGTCTAAATCTGGTCCTCCATGTCGTTTTGCTTTCCTTTACATTTCTCTTTTGTCTCAACCATCAATTTATGTAGAACGGCTGAAATCAAAAATGTCAAACATGCCTTTCCTTCACATCATGGCCGATCTAGGATAACGCCCAGGCAGAATGTGGCCTCCGAGGCCACGCTGGTCCCACTGTTTCTTGGGCAAACGGATCTGCAACATCACCTTTGTCCTGGACACCTCGGAGGGCGCGAGGGCTGTTCTGAGGTCAGTGAAACGCCTGCTGATCCAGACCCTGCTGACTAAAGCTTCACTCAGGGACTCCCTCAACATCATGACGTTCTCAGACATGGTTATTACACTGTCCTACATTACAACACCGAGAGGTTACAGGATGTCACATGTCACGGTGTTGTAAATTTGCAGGAATAATGAGGTGCTGTATTCCTTGCTGTCATATAAACATTTAACATTTAAAATTTGAAAACATAACACCCCTTGAAAAAAATTGTTTTTTTTGCTCACCTCCAAGTGGTTTAAGGTGAAAAAGACCAAGACCAATTTTAATAGACTAAACAAAGTTTTGTTGTATTTTATGTGCAATGACAATAAATTATCTATCTATCTAAGTGTTGATTTTCATCCAACTATTAAAGCTTAAAGGTGGCCAAAATCACTGGGAATCATCCTTTGGGAACCATGAATATTCATTCCTGAGTTCAGAAGTTAAGATTTGATGCTCTGGACTGGCTGATTGAATGATTTAGTCCAAATAATATTACATCTTTAGAAAAAATGATTGTTAGGTAAATTAAAGTCAGTAATTTCTCATTCTACTCTTTTATTGAAATAAAAAATTTTTGTAAACACAAGACAGATTTTCTCTTTTTTACCTGTTGCTGGTGAACTGCTGGTCCGACCACATGCTTCCCTGCACCCCTGAAACAGTGTACATGGCTCTGTCCTGGATCCACTCCGTCAGCTGCTGCCCTGGCGGGGGTCTCCTGGCCGCCCTTAGCTTGGCCCTCAGCGACCCGGCATGTCACGCCGTCCACCTGTTCGCCACAATCCTCCCTGACCAGCCGGAGGCCACGCTGAGGGTCCTGCCCGCCCTGGCAGCCAGGAGGCCCCTTAATGTCTTCTACCTGCAGGACTAAGGTGGTCGGCTGGACAGCAAGGCCAGAGATTACCTGCAGTGTCTGGCTCAGCCCTTGAGAGGGAGCTGTTGCGTCATTGCAGACAGTTCGGATGGGGAACTGGGGAAGGTATGACTGAAATCAAAGAATCTTGGAGTACTAAAGATGAAAAAAAAAAACGTATTTCTTTAATTACCCGTTACCCTCATGTCCTTGAAACTCATAAGGGACCAGTATCTTTGTGCTGCCATGAAAAGTCCACAGAGTCAGTATAATAGGCCAGGAGCTGGCGCTGCTTTAAAACAAATCTTATTAGAGGACTGTCTTTTTTTTTTTTTTGCATTTACACCTGCAGGTTTCTCAACCAATCTTAAGTTTTCCCTAATGTCGGTGGATCCGCTCAGACTTCACTTCAAGGAGCGGAGTTCAATATATCTGAAGAATGCATTGAGAAAATCAAGTCAGGTCCCCAAATGCATCAATGAGGGCAAATAATAAACATATAAATTAATAAATACACCAGAAAAGTGTGGGGAGAAATGACACATATATATATATGGGGTTTAGTAAATCAGTCTGATATATCAATCCTCTTTCCTGCAGCTGATGGTGTTACAAGTCTCCAGGTGCTGATGTGGAACGGCTGCATGTCTCTGGTTCCTGACGACCTGGTTCCACCCATTTCAGCATCTCACTACGAAAGGTTGGTCAGGGAGTTCCACATCCCGACACCAGCCCCCATTCAGTATCGAAGCTGGCTTTGTGCTCGCAGCTGCCCCTGCACCCCCATGATGTTCTACACCAACTGCTCAGTATCTGCATCTCTCTGCTGTTTGGTAGCAAACCACTGGCCCTGGTTGCAGGTCCAGGATCGGAAGAATGGATGGATTTGAAGGGGCGGCTGGAGATAAGCAGATGGACCTCAGAGACACGCACGTGAGGAAGAGCGACTCCGGGGCGGCCCCTTCCTCCTCTTCATCTCTCTCTGAGGATGAGACAGGGTTCTATGGCGGAGCCGAGGAGTAAACAACCACGTCCTCCCTGGAGGTACTGGAGGAGAACTGGGCCAGAGCCTCAGCATAGACAGCCAGGTGGGAGACACAAACACTGACTAACACTCATTATTTCTGGTCTTTGATTTCACCGAAAGTTTGAGAAAAACAGCACAGCTTAAAATATTCATAAGTCACTGTAAACAGAACCAACCAAAGCTCGGAGCTACATTGTCTTTTGCCACCAGGATGGTTGGTGGCTGAAACTGATTTTTATTTTTTCACAGGTCCAGATGTTCAACTTAGTGAAAAGCTGGTTGAAAAGCCCTGCCTGGCATGTAGGAACATACAGGGTTATACAAATAAAGGGAATGGTCATGAAAATAAAACATCTTTGTCAGGTTAAAAGGCAGCAAGAGAAATATGATCTTAGAGTTGACATCTGAAATTTGGAAAAAACGTTGCTATTTTTTCCCCCATTGTTGTATTTGGAATAAAAACGAATGACCCTGGTATTGAGGTTAAACTATGTTGCACTTTGAGCCCCCCCCTAAAAAAACCCACACTGTCAAATCTTTTCAATGTGCAGCTTAACACCATTTAACCTGCAGGAGATCTGCTCAAGTTTCTAGGGTTTTTATTTTAGTCTGCAGGGAGCGTGGGTCCCCAGAGGACACCGCAACCGGCGAGGTTCAGCTTCCCTGTCTCGCAGGTCCACGCCTCGCTGAATCATAGCTCTCTGTTTTACTTCCCGGAGCTAAAGGAAGAGGAGCGAACATCGGAGATGTTTTTAGAACAGCCAGCTTCACACCTCGACCGCCTGTGGGACTGAGGCCTTTTTTTGCTACTGTTTGGACATAATATATCAGTCTACAGATTATGGAACTGGACCATGTCACTCCAAAGTGGGTAAAAACAACAAAATAAAATACTTATTTAAAAAACAAAACAAAACAATTTATTCTAATACACTGATATGGCTTTATTGCAGGTAAAAATATTGTTAAGTGCATTTAATCTCAATAAAATCTACATTATAAGACTCATGTAAAATGCAATAAAAATATGGTTTCTCATCATTTAGATAACAAAATAAAATGTCAACCCAGTGTTAAGCAGGCAGTAAAACACACACACACACAAACACACACACACACACACACAAACAAACACACACACACAGCACTGGCATTGCTCAGTTCTGTTATTGAAAGCTTAGGAGTTCAGTTCCGTTTGGTCAGAGGTTAAAGGTGAGGCTGACGCTTTCTCCAGCTTTGACACTAACCAGCTGAGTCTGAAGCTGCGACTCCGGCAGGCTGGCGGTGACGGCGTACGTCCCAGGCGAAACCTCGATGTAGAAGTCCTCGCCTGCTGCTGACCTGCGACCCTGAAGACAGCCAGATTTTAATTTTTGAAGATTTCAACCCGCTAGCTTTTAGTCCCACACAGCCACCATCACATGATTTAACGGATTAGAGCTGATGTCTAATGACTGGTGGACGCCATATCCCAGACATCTGCAGTCCCATAGCACCCAATTAAAAAAGCACCAAAGCTTCTTTCAACCTGAATAATATTTTTCTACAAGATGTTGTGTCATTTATTTTTGTTTGCGAGTCTGAGTGGTTGTGAGAAACACTGTTTATGTTATGGCTGAAAAAGAAGATTTTGGATAAATTATCAGCAGGTTTAGTGCATCATAGTTAGCTGTGGTATTCTCAGTTTCCTATCCTAGCTCTGTCAGAATCAAAATTTTTTTTGACAATTGTCTAATCTTAATACATAACATATCTTTAAGAGATGCATTTTTTAACAGTATTTCTGATATTAACATAGAGGTTTCCTAATTTTAAAGTGCATCTTGTACTGGCATTCTCACTGGAAGTCGACACTTTCTCGCTTTTTACAGCTTTCAGCTAATTTTTGTTTGCAGTTCTGTGCGATGAGTCCAAAAAACACTCTCACCAATCCTCCAGCTCTGTCATATCGGGCACAAAAGCCCCCCAAAGGTCATTATGTACTACCCACCTGGCGTAAAACAGTGGCAGGGTTGAAGTAAAGAAGTGGCAAAAAAAAGAACAATGACTTTTAAAAAACTAAAGACTGTGATGTTTTTCTCGGGAGTTGATGTTTGGGACTAGCACTACAACGTCAGTGAATACTATGAAGTAGCATTCATACATATATTCATAAATTTGTAAGAAGCATGTGTCCAATGGGATGTCCATTGTGTTTTGTCAGTTGTGTGCTGTTACTAACATTTTAGCCTTAACGATTTGATAAAAGAGGTATGTTACTTCAACAAACAAAAAAAATGTATACGACTGAATGTAAAATCAGCAGATTATTAGCATTTTCTTTTGCACAAAGTTCTTACGTGTTTCCTGGGCGGCAGTGCAGGTGCAGGTGTCGTCTTCCCGGCAGGGAGTCGACTGTGGAACCTGTACACATGGTTCCTCTCATTATCAGTGGGCTCGGTGCAGCAGCCTGACTCATAGAACCTCTGCAGCACAGGAGGAAAATTTTATTTTAGTCTTCAACGTCCGTGGCTAAGAATACAGACATTGAGCAAAAGGCTAACACCTCACAAATAATTGCTGACCTTGCACTGAGAGGTCGTCTGGGCCATGAACTCCGCGATGGTTGTAAAGGCCTCATTGAGCCCTGTGTCGGCTGTCTAAAAATTAAATTAAGAAAGGAGCGTGACTTAAGAATATGTGCGCCCATGTGAAACAGAATGGAAATCAACTCACAGGAGCAGCGTTAATATACAAATGTAAGCACTTTGAGAGGGATTTGTGAGTCTTCGTCTGTAGTAGTGGGGGTCTGGGAAGCACTGGTACTGGTCCAGTCCACGCTACGCCTGGAGGCCCGCTCCAGCACCTCCAGGCCCAGGCTGGCAGAGCGCCGCAGGGACGACTCCAGCCAGGCCTGGCTGGCCATGAACAAGTCAGGCAAAAACTCAGACAACCTTCACCTGAGAGGAGGAACGAGCAGAGAGCAGTCAGCCAGCGGCTTTTAATTCACCACACTTTTACATCTATAGACTGGAGTTTTATTCCAAAATGTACTTGTCTTTTCTAATGATTTGATATAAACCTCAAATTAATACGCCATTGACAGAGATATAGTGGGCAAAAATTTTGTTTACAGCTTCTCGAATGTAATATTGCCGTTTTTATTAATCTTCTATGATATCTAACTGAATATCTTTTTTTCCCCTGTCGGTCGAAACAAGTGTTTGAAGGCATCCCCTTGGGCTATGGGTAAACTCGAAGGCTATTTTCCACTGCACAGTGAGCCGAGCATCGGACCATTTGCATTATTTCACAATGCACTTTTAAATAAATGAATTTATATCTTAAGCCTCTCAGTGTGCAACAACTTATTTTTGTTTCTTGTCACCGTATGAGTTTTGCTGTATTCAACAACCCGACATGGTACTTTGTGACTGCTGAGCATGATACAATCTGATTTCACTCACACATTCCACTATTTCCAGACACTTTATAGACTTAAACTTAATTGTTTTATATGTAAAATAGGTGGAAAATTAATAGGTAATAAAAACAGTTTCAGCCCTAATTTGATATCAATACAGTATAACTTAGAATCCAGGATAATATCTGTCAAATATTAATAGGGCTGGAACTAATGACTATTTTCATTATCATTTAATCGATGAATGCCCAAAAACAGTGTAAAATGTCTGCAACTGTTTGCTAAAAGCCAAAAGGAAGCTATAATGCTATGCTTTAAAAATCTGAAAATACCTAATTACTATCGCATTAGTCTTTAATAGCAGCAACTCATCGCAAATGAAGAGCTGGAGCGAGTGAATTTTGCACTTTTTGCTTTAAATATATCATATGTGAAATAATTGAGTGACAGATTTTTCAAAAAAAAACTTGCTCATTACTTTTTGTTGATCAACAAGTCGATTCATCAACTACCTGTTGCAGCTCTAAATTTGAATGAATCCTTCCTTAGAATCTATTCATTTAAGTTTAATGGGTTAAGACAAGGTCGGGAACAGCTTCGTTCTACAGAAAGCTTCACTACTCGTGTACCATTAGCACTTAGATCAAAATTACAGTCTTTTAAAACAACAACAACAACAACAATCCAACATTTCCTTTTTACAGGAAAAGCGAACGCGGCGCAGGATCCGGGGGAAACGGCGCATGCGTCGAGCCTGACGCCGGAAAGCGACAGTCGCTACTTTTCTCTTTTCTTTTCACGTAACTACTCGTTTTCCCCTCGCGCAGTCGACCGTCGCCCCCACGAGCCGAGCCCAAACGCAGAAACGTCACGCGGTGCCAGCGCGTCACGGCCCCGCAAAAACTGTCGTCACGCCACGCGCCGCGTCAAAGACACCTTAGGAGATTATCCAGCGGTTTTACCTGCTCGACGCGCGCGGGGGAAACCGCGCGGGTCAGCGTGAACGCAAAGCGTCGGAGAGACGCGCCCTTCCTCGTTCAACCGCCCGTTTTGCGCGTAGTCCTCACATTTCCCGCATTTACGTTTGCGGGGTGCAGCTTTCACGCACACACTCTCGAGCCCCTGCTGGTTCTAAATGACAGCACAGGAAACGCTGCGTGCGTCTAACCCCGCCCACCGCGTGACGCCCCAGGCGCCTAGAAGTCATGTGGAAGTGAATATTACTTCATTAATTAGCTCTAAAGATTTGCTACCATGTCAATAATATATATATATATATATATATGTATATATATATATATATATATATATACATACATATATAAACACACACACAATAAAATTAAAATAAAATCCAGTTATATCCCGCAGGCATCTTAACCACTTAACATTTTCCCCACATTTATCTGAGTGTACTCTGAATCTCTGGTGGTCTCACATTTGTTTCCAATCTATGGGCTCAATGGTTCATGAAATTTGACTTTTCAGTGTCTACTTTTCCTCATTATTGGCCGATTCCTGGGTAGATCATTAAAAATGTTTTTAAAACACAACCGGGACAGAGAAATCACAGGTCTGCTTGTGAGCTGTGATCACTTCTTCAAAGGGCACAGTAAGTTTTTGGAGGGGCCACAAGTCATAGTTTGAAAATTGGTGCTACAACTTTTACACACCTCTTTAGATTTCTAGATTTGGTAGTTTACTGACTGAAGACCGAATGCATATAATTTACTCCTTCCCTTCTGATGTCTTCACTCTTAACCTGCACTACACTGCCACCAGTTGTTTCCATTGTTAAACAGCCACAAAATCAGTACTTCTCCAAAACTCTTTAGTAAACACCTGACAATAGTGGTTCACGCCTCCAATGCTACTGACTCTCAGCAGGGTTCATGGATGAGTCCAAATTTAATTTTTAAGGTTGAAGGCGACTCATTTACCAAATAAGAATTGGTCCAAGACCATGGCTTATAGTTTTCGATATCTTCTGGAGCAGACATGAGCTGTGTTCTTAGTAAAGACTGAATTAACCCTAATGTGCTGGATATGTAGACCCATGTAACTTTGCCGTAGTTTTCAGTGCATACCTTAAAGTGAGTGGTCCCTACAAGAAAGCTGCTCTTAGTTCTACAAAAAGGCAAAAGCTTTTTGTAGCACATACATCAAAACTGTACATATATGGAGCCATTTTAAAATTAGACATGACAAAACAAGAAGTTCCCATTTATACAGTTTATTTTTGCAAAAACAGACTGACAGGAGCTTTATGCCATCAGCACACAGGCACCTCCCACTGCCTTGATCTTCTCCTCGGCCCTTCGGCTGAAGAACTTGGCCTTCACGATCACGGGCTGCTTGGGCAGCTTGCCTTTGCCCAGAACTTTGTAGTAGCCCTGTAAAAATAAAGATACAAAATTAATACACTACAGCTTAGAAAATACCATTTTATCTGACAAAACACTGGCAAACTGTTTCATATACAAACAGTATAAATTAGCTCAAGTTGCAATATCTGGCCATGCTTAACAGGAAATAACACTTGGAGGTCAGGTCATTAATTTGCTTTCCATCACTTTCTGGTAAAATTACAACCAAAAGACTGAAATTGGAGGTACAGGAAAGAAAAGGCCATTATCTTAACATGAACAGCGACGTAACAAAAAGGGCCATACAGCTATGTATGTACAAAACTACATATTTGTCTTTAACAGACAACAGCTTAAGATTCTGCTTGTAAAACTGGTTTACTGACTACAGCACTAAATAAATCCTACACATCTACATCCAATGTAATGTTCAGTTCCTTTTCAGACAGCTGAATGCTTGAAACATTACCGATAAAGCTATGCTTGCAATTGTTAATTTTACTACAAGTGTAGACTCAATACATTTCAGTATTGACTGATTGTACCTATAACATGATGACTGACGGCAATAGAGAGAAAATTTTATTTGCTCGGTTACAAGTACCATGGCATAATGTTGGAAGTTGTGGGTCCTGAAATTTCAACAATAATTTTGGCACTTTCAGCCATCGCCCATGTGTATCAAAATTAGAGCTGCAGAGATCAGTCAACTGATGGCAACTATTATAACAATCTATTGATCATTTGTCATTTGTCATTTCAAATGGTCAAAAAAAAAATTTTTTTTTTAACTTTCCTCAAGAAAGGAAATGAGCAGAAATTCACAATGAACAAAGCAAGAATCACAAGCTTGAGAAATATGAGGGCCACTTGTCAGATGAGAACACAGTAATAAGTCTAAAGACTAGAAGCAGGCAAAAATATAGTCCTTCAAAAGTAAAAGATACAACTTTAACAAACCCAAAGTTCTCAAACAAACTGTATTCTTTATTTTACCAAGCATGTCAACAATGTCCTAGAACCTGCTTTGATCAGTTTTAGTGGGCAGATCAGGCTACCCCAGTGTAGACAGGACTTCTGAGATGCTGATTACAGTAACCCAGGCCAACTGTCTGAGGTAGGCGCTAATATTTGAGCTACAACTAAAACCCAGTATCTTGTTTTAATTCTACAACCGAGACAAGAATCAACAGATCATTTAAGTAATTCTTTACACTGAAAAGTTTAGGTTAACAATTTTCCTTGATTTACAGCCTTGATGCTATAATAAGCAAAGCATGTCCAACCTATACTCTACTTTAGAACCTTTACTAACATTAGACTCTGGGTAAGACAATAAAAAATAAAAAAGTAGATGCATTTCCAAAATCAAACGGTCATCTCCTAAAACGGTACTGCTAGATCTAGGGTTGATATTTCAGGTCCTAATGGGGGGGGGGGGTGGCGTAGGCCAACACATCAGCTAGTTGTCCTTATGTCCAAGATATGCAAAGTCTTGGACATTCAGTCTCCAAAATACCCAAACTCTCCACTGTTTCATTAGTGATGCAGGCTTGAGGCAAAACATTTGGTCAGAAATGAAAATATTGGCCAACACTCACAGCGCGCACGGCATCAATGATGGGGGCGGGACCGTCGGGCTTCTTGCCATAGTTGAGCCTGGTCTGCTCGCTCACCAGTGTCCACAGCTTGTCCAAGTTGATGGTGGGGCAGTGGGCTGTGTTCCTCTTCAGGTGATAATGTCTCATACCCACTTTACCGAAGTACCCCGGATGGCTGAGAAGAAACATGACAAAGACCACGGACGTCAGGTTTACTGCAGACTAGCAAACTGGCCATTATGCTTGAAAACTATCGACTGTCTTTGATATATGGAAGTTGTCTCTTGGATAAATAATTAACCTTTACCTAGATACTGCTGTATTATAATGCTCTTTATAGTCAGAGTGGACACAAGCTGAGAATCACACCTTTCCACTTTGCCTCTTGTACAACAACTGACAATGACAATTAAGTAAAATACTTGAAATTAAACCCTCCTTGAGAAAAGTAGTTGACTGAGGTAAACACTCCAGTTCAGATGTGACCTGAGAATTCCAGCGACAAAATCAGACCAAGACATGACAAAAGCTCTGTAACTGTCCATGTGGTTGACTGGCCTACAAAAGAGCCAGTCGGTGAATAGGACCAGTCTTTACTCTAAGAGGACTCTAGCACACCGAGACAATGATTTGTGTCAAGATGAGACTCTAGTCTCTATATCAATGTTAGCCATTACTAGACTACTAAACTAAGTAAACAGCAGGGAGACAAACATAAGATACAATGCCAGGCTTAATTCCTGATGTGAATATTAAAAATACAAATTTAGGTGTAGCATCTCAAAATATTGAATATCAACATTATGGTCTGCCTTTTATTATAAATACTGTAGCCGATTAACAACTATTTACATATGTACACTTTCATACAAATCGTACACTAAAATTTGACATTTTGCTGATCTTTGACAAAGACGAATGTCAAGAGTTTCAGCGGAATAAGAATCAGAAAGATGAGTTTGACTTAATCTAACATCTACTTCTGATCTCAGGAATAAGTCTTAAGTCAGTAAAGAGGACAGAATTAACACTAGATGCAACACCAATTTTCCGATACATGTCCTTTGCTTGACTACAGGTTAAACAAAGCTTCATGTTAGTTTGTTTGACTTGCTGTATTGGAAGAAAAAAAACGAGACACCCCTAACTCTGCACCAACAGAGAACATTCAGCAACACTTACTATTTGTCAAAGTTGATTCTGTGGTGATGCATACCACCAGCATTACCACGACCTCCAGGATGCTTTCTGTGCTTGCCTGTTTGGGTGGAGAAGCTCGTGTTCATTATAAATAATCACAACCACAACTCATCAGGTAAAACCACCTGGCAGACAGGTATACCGGCATGTTGTTACTCACCGATGCGACCATGTCCGTGGCTGACATGTCCTCGGAGCTTCCTGGTCTTGGTCTTCTTGGTAGGCTGTCGGGAAAGGTCCAGTAAAGATTAAAATTGATAGGCTACAGTCTCATTACTCAGAAATTAAAGCTTTACTCTTGTAGTCTGCTTGCTAGCTAGAGAATTGAGCTAAAATTGGCTCTAATTTCTGGCGTAATGACCATCGAGGTAGCCCGTTGACTTATGCGAGACATATGCACTTATTTAGTCTTAAACCACAGACACAAGAGGCACGTTTTGTCTCGTTTTGAAACGAGCTCTGCAGGTCCACCCGACGTCCCCCGGCTACTTACATGCTGCCTAGCATCCTCAGAAGCTAATGCTAATTCACCTACCTTACCCGACAAGTGATTAAAGTTTAGAGCAATTCTCACGACCACTTTGACATTTTACAGCGCCACGTCTCGTGTCTTTTTAGTGAACACTGTGGCGGATCTGTGTACGTGTCTCATCATGACAATATCTTGACAGAGAATGCGGGTTAACTGCTGCAGTCTAGGGCCGGGCTATCCCAGCCGATGATAAATCCCTATAATGTTAATAAATACGGAAAATAAAAGCCAGCAATCGCTCGTAGGAGATGAGTGTACAATAATTCGCCATTTTATGGTATTTTTCTACACGAATGCCCAAGGATGGGCGCAGATTTAAGTGTAGATCAGTGCTGAGAAATTCACGGCAGCACCTACCATCTTGGAGGATAGTTGAAAGAGGAACGGGATTTGGAAGTCACGCGGTTTTGTGCGAGATTTGGTGCCCGACAACAAAGTGCAGACGTCTTCTTTGCGCTTTAATGGCGGCGGGCGAGCCGCCTACACCGCCGCCTACCGGGCTGGAGTGGTGGGGCGTCGATTGTAGATTTCTCAGTTTTAAACACGAACAAAAATATGGTCACCACGAACCCACTGTAACACAGAAATGAGGTATAATGCAAATTACATTCAGTCACAGGGTAACTAAAGCCATTTTGTAGGGCTTTACTGTGTGTAACAGAGAATCTTAACTGCACAGTGGGTCTCAGCAGGATCGTGTTTCTGTGTATGATATGTGGATGCACAGTAGAAAACCAGGTCGGCTCTGATTCACATCCCTCTGAGACTGTGTGTTGGAGTTAACACCCACTCATACACTGGCTGCAGTTTGTGTTTGGCCAGTTTGCAGAGAGCGGACTCTGTCTCTTTGAGCTTTGATAATATCTATTAGACAAAATTTCTCTCGCGCACCAAAGGTTTTCTTCTGTAACTTACTAGTGTCTGACTTTATGGAGCCTGTCAGGGAATCTCCCTTTGTTTTTTTCCATATGATAAAAAAAGCGGACATCTTGGTTATTTTAACGTTGTGATTTGTGACTAGGATCCACTGCTATGAAATTATTTTCTGCAGCAAAAGACCTGTAAAATAAAGTATTTGTACTAATTTTTAGTGGGAAAACAACCCAATAAAAAAAGCAATACTGCACTTTTCAACATATGCAGTAAGAATTCCAGTTTTCAACAAAGTCCCTTTTTCATACATACAGTTCACACAGCTGCAAACAGACAGAAGTTGATTTACATGCGGTGGGTGTGTTTTTCAAAGCTTAAGTCAACTATGCAGCCTGTAACTTGTCACTGAGCAGGATTACGTTGTTTTTAGTCTGATATTTTATTCACCCTTCCCCCTGAAGAGAAATCTCTACATCGGCGCCAAGGGAACCTTCTGACACCCGGAGTGGTTTATTCAACGTCATCAAATCTGTGAAGGAATTTTCCTTTAATAAATCCACGATTAATGTTGAAAGTCCTTTCATAATTTTCTAAGTTATAGATAATGTATTTTGTTACAGTAGTTAATTCAAAATGCTTTGTGCTTGAGTTTTAAAATCCTCAGGCTTATGCAAAAGACAAATGATGCAGTGGTGGAATTTTTACTTGGTTGTGTTCATTTCAGGCCACTTTATACGTTGTAGTTTTCACTTCACTCCATTTGTTCAAGAGCCACAGTAACTTGTTACTTTGGAGCTAAAAATTTTACATAGTAAACATATGATGGTCTTTTGAAATATGACGCATTGTTATAGACAAAACTAAATAGAATATAAAATCATTAAAATTAGCTCCATATTGAAGAACTACAACAAAATATGACTGAATTGATAGTAAACAGCAACTGTAATCTACTCATACAATATATAATAGTATAAGCCCAACATGGACATTTTCCTGCATATGTTTACTTTTGATAGATAGTCTCATATTTTACAGTGTGGTATTGGTACTTCTAAATGCTTAACAGGTGGGATTAACTTAATGTCTTACCATGATCAGAATACTGACATAAAACGTGTTGTAAAGCATAATTAATACACATGCTTGCAGGGACTCTCGATGAACGCCGCTGAAATGTCATGGAGACCGAAGCTGAATCGGTCTTTCCGCCAATCAGATCACTAGTACCCCCCCCCGGACACTGGACGCATGGAACGATGCCATCCCTCTTCTTCAGCTCACATTCACCTGAGGAAACATTCATCTGCCTTTCCGGAGCAGACGTCTTGTTTTTGTCACTGCTTTACGTTCACACTCAGGTAAGACACAATTATGATTCTACTTTATTCCTACATGTTGTTAATATTTTGTTATTAATCTTTATCCACTCAATGTCTTCTGTTGTATGTGTTATCATCATTCATTCCTCCTGTAGAGATGCTACTCTTTCTTGGAAACATGAGCAGTCAAATTAATATTGAAAAGTTTATTCTACTTCCTCTTTGCTGATTTTCTGTTTGTTTTGATTCTTGCATTTTGCTGTCAAATGCTGAGCACACAGGAGATTTACAAACCAGCAGCTTCTTCTGTGTTTTCCACCCCCCCGAGACGCCGATCTCCTGGAGATGGCAGACCTGCCTTGTAGACGCCATGGCAACTCCCCCCAAAGGCCGGCCACCCTCTTGCCACAGGTAGCCAAGTGTAGAGTGCAGCTGGCACCATAGGCCGTGTCATCTGAGACCAGCCTGGATCTGGCGCCTGCGGCGAAGGAGCCAGGCCTCCCAGCAGAACACATAATACTGATACCAGGAGCACTGTAATAAAGTCTTTAATGATGGAGCAGGGGGTTGTCACAACATCTGGATGTGTAATGTAGTGCTGAGAAAGTGGAAGAACAGTTTCTGATATAAATTTCATTATTAGTCTGATGAAAATGACACTACATATCTATTTTTTTTAAAGTTGTACAGCAAAGGATTCTGTGAGATGAAGGGGGAATCAAGACAGTTTTACAACGGAGGAACCAGAGTAGTGTCGCCATCGTCCGAGAAACGACAGCGACAACCTGCCAAAAGTGCAGCATCTCTACTGGAGAGAATAAGGTGACAACATGGGGAACATGGTCACCTTACAACACAATTGGAAAACGTGTATTTAAGGGAAGAGTTTGACATTTTGGGAATCCTAATTTTTTAATCTGTGCACAGACAGAAATATAAAGGGGTGGTCAGAACCTAGAAAATGGCTGGACCACCCTTTATCTATTTTCTTCTCATTATTATTTCTTATTTCTTTTTTATTTCTCAATATGTAGAACTATTCCTATAATGAAGTTGAATGTTCCGTGTTGGATAATAATTCCTGGTTTCCTGGTTTCAAAATTTGGGATTGAATGAAAAACTGAACAGAAAAAGCTTTGCTCGTACAAATAGAGAGCGAGACTTGTTTTGGTTCTGCCTGCAAGATGTCAGCCAAGCCTTCCTTTATTTCCACAGGGTTCATCCAGAGGCACAGAGGATCCTGGGTAATTCCCGTGTACCTGTGGTGAGCCTGGAGCATCTGAACTACCAGTCCGTGTCCTTATCATCCCTGCAGCCTGTGGTGTCCCTGGTGCAACTGCCCTGCCGAACACATGCCGAACTCCACGATGACGTATCCTCAAATCGTCCTCAACAGGTAAAGAGATGAAGAACTGGAAATTTTTATTTGAGATTTAGATAGAAATTAGTTCTTCTTTTGTGATTATTTGACTTTTTTCTTTACATCTGTGTCCTGATCTCTGCTCACAGAATGGATTCGGTCAAAATGAGGCAGACGTCTTAGAGGTCAGAGAGGATCCGCCCGAGTCTAAACCGGCTGAATCGTCTGAGCTCAGTCAGCCTGAGACAAAACCAACATTCTGGACTGAACCGTACTGTCCCGACAGCTCCCCCTCCGTAGAGCCAGAGGACTCGGGCTTCGACTGCGAATCAAACCTGGACCAGCCTTATATCCTTCTGGATTCCGGATCGGACGAGTGTGACCCGGACGGGAGAGCAGATTCTGAAACTTTCTATTTGGACCCAGATCCGGAGCAGACAGTGGTGATCGAGCTTGATCCGGAACCGGATCCGGGTCAATCGCTGCAGCCGGAGGACGAGTCCGAATCCAGATGTGAGATGGACGTAGTTCAGGAGGAGGGCAGTGAGGAGCAGAGACCAGGTCTCTGCTGCTCGCGGGAAGAGGAGGGCGACCCGGAACCCGGGGTCGGGACCGGGGAGGTGGAGAGTGAGGATTTCTGTGCCGTCTGTCTGAATGGAGGAGATCTGCTCTGCTGCGACCGCTGCCCTAAGGTCTACCACTTGGCCTGTCACGTACCTCCTCTCGCCAGCTCCCCACTGTGAGTACGGCACCAGCACCCAAATCTGCAGTCTGTGTTTGTACCTTGGGCGACTATACACACACTTTTACGATGACGGCTGATACACTCACTGTGACTCAGGTCCAGTGTTACCAACTTGGCTTCAGTCCTCTTCTTCATCACAGTTATGAGCAGCTCAGTCAGTAGAGCCAGGACTGATACTGGATTTATGAATAACAATATATCATTGATATACAATAACATAACACTAATTAATTCATAAGAAGAACTTAAAATTGATTCCTTTGGGCATTTACTGTAAATCAGTAGATGATTTACTAAAGGCAGATGCCATGAGCGTTAGATCTTTTTATCATTTTGTGCAAATTCGGTCCCAACTCAGTGACTTCCTTTCTGACCTGCTTTTTTAGTTTGATGAACTGAGAGTCTGATGAACTGGTCCCACAATACAGTACATTAGTCAATCTTTAGACTATAATTGTTACTGGAATAAACTTCACATCTTTGTACACTGTAATGAAAGAACATGTCATGCAGAGGCAACAAAATGGTAAATATGTGTTATCAGGTAACATTAATTGTTGCTTTTGGTCTTTTCTGGAGCCACCAAAGACTGGCAGCCATCCAAAACTCAAAGGACTCCGTGTTGCCCCCCCCCATCTCCTTCTGCCACTGTACCAAAGGTTCATCCAACCCATACCACTGTACGGTTCCACCTGCTTCTCCAACATGTTTTCTGGCACTAACCGAACCAAACTCAATCACATCAAACATGGCTTCTAAAGTCAAAGTCGGTGGCAAAGACAAAAATATTGGCCACCTAATCCTTCAACAAACAAATGGCATAGGTATATACGGTCCATCCCCAGCCTGTGTAATAACGGAGGTCGTGTGTGTCCCTCAGTGGCGACTGGGTGTGCACACTGTGCAGGTCCGACCAGGAGCCCGAGGAAGCCTACGACTGTGAGAGCGTGGACGCCTGTGTGGGAATCAAAGCTCCGTACACACTGTCCAGCCGGGACCAGAGGGTGAGCTGTAGTGCACAACCAGTGCTTTGGTTTCTACGCTGATATGTTTGTATGAATACACTATCAAAAAACACTTCTTTATTTTGAGTGTAGTGAAATTGAAAGCACAATATCATTAAATAACTCGGACCAACACTGCAACAACCGACATGAAGTTATGAGGAAAAACAAGTTGTAATTAGCAGCGAATTATTGAATTCAGTAAGTTTGAAAATAAGTACAATCACTAACTTAAAGTGAAGAAATACACAATATGTACTAGCACATAGCGATTCGGTCGTGCTGTGGTTGACCCCTGTTCAGTGCGAGGTCATGACGGGGAGACGCAGAATGATGCGAGTTGCGGTCGGTGGAGCCGGTTTTTAAATCAGTGTGTCACCAGTGTATGTCTGCCTGTGTCTCCCTTCTGCAGAGGTGTGAGAAGCTGACTCTGCTGCTGTACTGTCACCCGCTCAGCGCCCCGTTTCACGAACCCGTGAGCCCCCTGGTAGGTCGGAGGGATTCACGTTAAGAAGAGGTGCACGGCGACATATCAGCCCCATAGAAATCACAGCGAACAAATCACCCCGGCGGCAGTGAAGGTCCCATGTCAGTACAGAACTGTACAAATACAAGTAGATGTCAAAATAACTAGATAATTAAGTTCAGATCTGCTGACGTTAGATTTAATTTTCATGTCATGACGAACATCAGGAATACATGGATTTATATGAGCATATGGTTTTCTATATACAAAAATTTCAAATTTCGTAGGACTGATATATCTTAAACCCTGAACCTTGAGTGTAAAATTACTTCCGTTGTAGGCAGTTTTCCATCGCTGTAAAGTTGTTGTTTTTTTTAATCTCATCTTTTAGGCTTTTTCCAAAATCCATAATTCAAATGGAACAAAGTGATGTATTAACTCCCCTGAGTCCAGGTTCATTTGTGTTATTTCTTCCTGTGCATTCAGGTTGTTCACGTTCGGCTTCGTTTAGAGAGTCTCTTGCCCCACATGTCAACTTTAAGTCCGACTTCTCTCTCTGTCAGTTCAACAAAGTTTCAAGCTGCCAGGAACCTGAAAATACAAGAAAAATGACACAGATGTCTTAAAAAAAGGACAACTCTTTAGTCACAATCACTCAGAACAGTTAAAGGTTGTAGCAAAAATATTTTTTCACTATTTATACATGCAAACACCATAAAATGTAACAAGTAAAACTTTAATACAGTCTATTTACATATAAAGTGACTTTATGCCATCATCCCAACATAAATATAAATGAGAAACTGTGTGAAAGCCCCACATCTAAACTTACAATGGTTTTTATTTTTGCTTGTATCTAAATTAAATATAAATTATGTTTTGTTACTATAAATTAAAGAGTTAAAGTGTATTGTCCTATGAACAGACAGAATCCAGGGGGTTAAAAATCATTACACTTACACTGCTGACCTCATGCAAAACTCTCTGCAGCATGTAATGATCATGACAACCTACCCCGGTAGAGAAAACACTGACTGACTCTATACTTTCATAACAAAACCATGATGTTAAAGTGACAACAGCCTCCCAGACAATGACCTAATCTCTGCGAACGCGCTCCAGGCCCGAAACTACTACCAGATCATCAAGAGGCCCATCGACCTGTCAGCGATCCGCAGGAAACTGGACAAGAGCAACACGCTGCACTACTTCAGCGCCGAGCAGTTGGTGGATGACGTGCTGCTGATGTTCAAGAACTGCGCGACGTTCAATTACGTAAGTGCTGTCAAGAGGAGGCTGGAATCCGAGCAGATTTGCCGGTTTAATCTAATTTCGGGTATAATGAAATTATTTCTGTGCTACGGCCTGTGGGGATAAGTTCCACATGTAGAGGCAAGCGGGGCCACAGGTAGTGTCATGTCAATACTTGTGGTATTTTCCACTTGGATTTATTTTTTTATATAAGGACTGCCAATCAGGTTGTGTCTATGTGCCAGTTAGTATTAAATCTTAAGTGACTCTTCAGGCATCACTGGCTCGATTCTGATCCTATATATAAAAAAAAAAAAACTGTTCCCAAAGCAGTTTTTGAGCTCGTAGCGTGTTCACGCTAGAAAAGAAACAAAATAAAGCACACTCAGAGCAAACAGCACACAGACTAAATTAGATCCATTTCTGAGTGTGAAATGAAGGAATTACTCACAGCTTGAATATTTCAAAATAAACTGCGGTTGATGGTGATTACATATTAAATCTAAGGGAAACAAATAAAACCATCTTGATGTCTCTTTGTGACGTTCGATTGCCAGTAACTTTCCCAAATTTCAGTTTAACTGAATCTGATGTCACATGTATTCATAGCGGGTCTGTATGAAATGGTAAAGGATGCTGACATTTTGTACATACATACTAACTGTAAATCAGTGTACTACAGTTAGCATGTAGCATGGATTTGGGACACGGTGAGAAGAGGTAACAGTTGAGGACGATGGGAGTGTCAGTCTGTTTTTAGAGGTATTTGGTCATATACCAAAGTATCAGACAAATTAAACCTCTGACCTGCTGATGGTGCTGGATGGATAAAAAAAAAAAGTTATAACAGTCCATCCTCTGGAGACAATGAATGTCTGCTCCTGCTTTCAGGGTCCATCCATCAAGTAGCTGCTGAGATTTTTCAGTCTGGACCAAAGTGATGGATGGACTGAAAGACTGTGGCCAAAAATGAAGGAAAACCTTTAAAACACTCTGTAGGCCATTGCATCAACAGTATCAGAGTGATCTTAATGCTTTGATGGACTATTCCTCCCCTAAGAGGCACAATATTAGTGGTGTGATGTAACTAAGTACATTTACTCAAATACTTCATAATAAAATTTGTGATAATCTACTTGAGTACATTCATTTGCTGCCACTTTCTACTTTTACTCCACCGCCTTTACTTTGCAACTGAAGTTAGTAGTTGCCCAGAGTAACAAAGTTTAATAGTACAAAATTCAATCAAGTAATAATCTATGACGTATTATTGTAAGTTAAGATAAACTGCTTGTAACTTGTAACAGAGTGTTTCTACACTTTGGTATTGATACTTTTACTTTAACATCATGAAGATCAGAGTACCACCTCCGGCACTAAAAATGTGCACATACCAGAATGCAGTAAACATTATACAGGCCTGTGAAATAAAATACAGCGACTATACCAGGGTGAACTAATTCAACTATCCCTGAATAATAAAACAATTAATTTAAGATAGAAAAATAAACTCTGATGTTTCTAATGTTTCCCTCTTTTCCTGCGCAGCCGGACTCGGAGGTGGCTCAGGCCGGTCGAAACCTGGAGGTGTTTTTCCTGAGCAAACTGAGGGAGGCCTTTCCTGAGCGGACATTCCCGTCGGCCAGCCAGGACCGAACGGACCAGGCCCGACTCCAGTGGCTCGGCAGGAAGAGGAAGGAAAACTACAGGAGGAGGAGACACGTGTTCAGCGGGAAAAAATACTACCTGTAGCTCCATATTGTTGCATCAATGGAGAACGCGTCGGGAGACGTGACATTTTGTACTTTTACTTTTCGCGGAGAAAAGCACGTCATTAACACATCACCGGTGTTCTCACGGATTTTCGGGTAGAGTTACTTTTTCATTGGGATAAATCCTATTTACTGTTTCCATCAAATGCAAATTAATCACCTTATTTTTTATTTATTTATTTTTTCCAAAGGATGTCACAAACACCTCATCAAATATGGATTGAACATTTATTTTGGCTCTTGAAATGAAGACGCACATTAGAAAACACAAACTTTTTAGAAAAGATCAATCTTCCTCTGAAATACATGTTTTTTTAAAACTTGTGTGACATGCTCTGTACGTTAAAACCAGGGCCTCATATCTCACTGAGTAGGTGGTTGGTGATGCACGCATAATATGTGGTTGTACAACCATGGGAGAAACCTCGCACCAGGTTTTTCCATCTTTTTATTGTATACATTTTTCCTCTGGCCAGGTCAAGTGTAATTCAGCCTTATGAGTTACACAGGATTTCTAAATACGGGAATGAAAACGGCAGTTGCCTGAATTAAACAAAAAGAGGGGGTACAAGTACTTAGAGAAAACCTGACAGAGGGAACAAGTGTGTTGTATAACATATAACTCCTGAGTGGTCGTTCTCTTTGACCCTGGACTCTTGCAGAGACTCTTAAGAGCTGTCCTCTTTTTTTTTTTTTTAAATCAATTTTTTTTTTTAATGGTGTTAAAGTTCTACCACTAGATACAGTGGACCCCTGGGCACAGTCAAGTAAAAGCCCCCACCCCTCCGGCGTTGGAGCAGGCCGCCCCTACCTTAAGAGACCCAAAATGACTACAATTGACACACCGTTTTGCATCTTTTTGTGGTTCTTTTATGTCACTTCATGGTTTTAGGTATGTTTTAGGTTGTTTTGCGTCTCCTTATTGTCTTTTCTAGCATCTATGGCCTCATTTTGCATGTCTTTGTGGTTATTTTGCATTGATTTATGGCCGGATCGGTTTGATTGACTTTCCAAAAAGTAATGTGAACCCTCACTTCAAACAGAGGCTCCGGGGCCCAGGGCCCCCTCAACCAAATGGGCCCCTCCATTAAACCATCCAGTTGATACAGGGACTTCTCTCAGGCCCAGTTTTGCATTCATACCGTTGAAAGCTTTGTATTCTAAAGGTGAAATACTGAATTTGTGTGAGCACCTGTGAAAGCAAATGTTTGATTTGTATTTTCTAAAACGGAGTTTGTGTTTGCTTATTCGAAAGACTGTTTTTTCTTTCTTAATTTAATCACAAAGCACATTCAAATGTATACATACAAACTTCCACTGTCTTTGCATAAACTACAAATACAGTGCATTTAATTCAGATCCATATATCCAGTAACACGACTTTTACACGTTTGGGCCGTGACCCACCACCTGCTGCACTTCATACATGGAGGAACATCATTTGTCTCTATATGCGCCATATGTCCCTAGTATGCTGTAACCCGTTCAAAACTGATAGACTGAGCAGTACGAGGAAGGAACGAGAGACAGCAGCGTTTTCCAGTAACCTTCAGGCTGGGAAAGAAGCGTGAGCTAACAAGGAAACTGTTGCTTTTATCGACCGCAAAAGGATAAATCGCCCACTTTGTCTTAGTGCAGCAGGAGTCCGGAAAATGTTGGGAAGCAGAACTTTAAGATTAATCCACCTCCGATAAGTTTCAACCCTGGAACACTTTTTTTTTTTTATAGCCATTCTCTTAC
Source organism: Istiophorus platypterus (assembly GCA_016859345.1). Taxonomy (NCBI): domain Eukaryota; kingdom Metazoa; phylum Chordata; class Actinopteri; order Istiophoriformes; family Istiophoridae; genus Istiophorus; species Istiophorus platypterus. The sequence continues at coordinate 24,638,470 of CM029121.1, read as the reverse complement.
TTAAGTTCTTTTTATCCTCTTAATTTTAACAGCTTCTTTCAATACAACAATATATTTCTAAGGGAATTCAAAAAAATCCCGATATCTGTGTATTTCCCTGCCCAAACCCCAAGAATAAAGCACTTGTAATCTTGTTCATAAATATAACTAAATAAATAAGACACTAAAGGTGAAACAAAACAGATGCATAAAGTTCTTAATTACATTCAACATACTTAACTAAAACTGGATGTTAAAAATCACAGCTTTAGCTGCATGGAAATAAATCCCATGTTCCTAAAATACTGATGAGAGAAGAAGTTAACAAATAAGAATTATGCTGAGTGACATTTTTTAACATCAGGATAAAAAGGAAAGGAGGACGACTACTTATTTGATTATTTGACAGCTTCATCGTGGTTTTTTTTAAACAGGGTTTGAGGTAAAATGTGCTTCCCCACACATCCACCACCAGGGGGCGTCTTATTTTTATTATTATTTTTTTTAAATCTCGGGCTTTGTAATTGAGAACCCCAAATGGTTGAACATGCAATTAAAGGTCTGAAATTTCGGGCTTGCAGGGAGACTTGATGTCGTCATTTACTTTGTTTTTTTTTAATTCTTTTTCCCTGCGCTCGTCTACGTCGCTTCTTTCTTGAGCATTTTCCCGCCGGCTCCTGAACACTGTCGACAGGATCACCATGTTTTCCTGCTGCACACAGAAGGTGTTGGCTTTAGTTCAGAATGATTAAAGCACCAAGGAGCGAGATTAATAATCATGAAACCACAGTCTGGTTTGGTCCCTCATTTGCTTGTTGCTTTATATTCCCCACGTTGAATGCCTTCATATCATGCTTCTAGAGGCCTGTCTCCATGTGGACACAAGTTGTACATAAAACTGCCAAATTCGTTTGTAATTAACCTTCTGCTTGAAGACGATAACCTGACAATCAGAGCAAGGAAATGAAAACTCCTTCTTTTACATGATCTCCCTTATAAGGAGTCCTCATAAACTTTCATCCTCACATCCATTTAGTTTACATTTGAAGCGTCTTTACAGGCCAGGACGGAAACTTAATTTCCAAATTGTAACTTGTACATTTTAGTCCCACAACCCTCAATGGATAAGTGGTGCAACTAATGGATGGATGGATGGATGGATGGATGGATGGATGGATGGATGGATGGATTAACTTCATCCGGTTTTGTTGTAGATGCACAATAACAGCAGAAAAGACACACTTCAGACATCAGAAGGACACACTGCTGCAACAATAGTAGTGATACTAACACACAAACACATTTGTAAAGATTATTAGAGCTTGTAATTTCAAAAAAAGCCCATCAAATAATAAATGAAAGACCGAGCATAAATAACGTGCTTGAAAATGGGACCAATAAAACAAGCAACTGATATGATATGAAACCTAAAGAACTGGCAGTTGTAACAAAAGTAAATGTGAAACAAATCCTTAAAGGTTAAAACATAACCAGAATCTAACAAAACCCAATTGCCTTGGGCCACTTAACTTAAATGAATATAAATAAGGAAAGTTTTGACAAAGTACACAGACCCACAGCCTGTGTTGTTACAGGCAATGTGAATTACTCCGACAGCAACATGGCTCAAACTCAGCCTGACCGTGCTACTTTCCATCAGAAGCAGGTTGACACTAACTGGAGAACAATGCACTTAGTTACTGGCGTCACTCCGGAAGGCTGCTGCTGCTGAGCTCCGTCATCTGGACAGTAACGTCCCTGCAGGAACCCACAGAAACCTGAGAAACACAGTGTCATTAAAACGCTGTGGTGAGGTAAATAGGGTCTTGCTCTGTAAAGCGGAGACCTGTGCTGTTTGTCTTGTTGGGCTTTTTACGGTACTTGTACTCATTTTAAGAAATATTATACTTTTTACTCCACTACAATTATTTTTGAGTTAGGGTTAGGGTTAGTTACTTTGAGGATTAAGATATTACATGAAAAAAAGGCCTAATTATTTCTAAACTCTGAAGCATTCATTGATGTAACTACCCAGCAGCAGTTAAATATCTTCACCTCAACTATTTAAAACATTAAAATTCTTTTTATAATGTAATGATATTATACAGTAGAATACTTTTATTTTGACAGTCCAAGTATATTCAGCTGTCCAAGTATATTCATTTATCAATTCTTGTAAGAGAGTATTTTTTATGGTGCTTTTTTGCTACTTTTACTCAAGTAAATGCTCTAAATACAGGTAAGAGACTAAAGTTGTAGATAAAAATGCCGATTAAAAAAAAAAAAAAAGTTAAATACCCTGACTATCACAGCAACAGAATGAAAATCACTTTTGAGAAACATAATCTCTCAATAACACTTTTATCCCAGTGTGCATTTATTTTGGCGTAGCAGCATTTCAAGTATTTTAACTATTTCAACTATAAAAAGAAACTGTTTTGATGAAATATGGTCATTTCGTCTAGTAACTGGAAGTTCTGCAAAGACAAAGTGATTTGTTGCTATAACAAAAAAGTTTTATGAAAGGATTGAAAGGGGTCATTAATCAGATTTGATAATATTAGATCATTTGCTGATGCTTTATAGATAGGAGGCATTACAAAGTTGCCAGGTTGTGGGAAAATGCTCCATAATCAAATTTGCTTTGTGTTTTTAGCTCCTTAATTTGTCAGGATTACGTTTCCAAAGGAATCCTTCACTACTTATCCCCTGGAAAGGGGCTGAAGGACATCTGGACCAAAATACATTTATAAAAAACTGCAAAACTGATGGATTGGTATGGGAAGCCTTTTTGTTCAATATAATTTATTAACATTTATAAACCCAGCGGATGGACAAACTTTTGCTGATGGCTTATTAGAAACTGAGGAACTCATGACCCTTTGTTTTTTATTTGCCAGCATTTGTAGCTGTGGACTCATTAGAAATTAGTACTGAAAAAGATCCCTGTAGAAACTGAGCAGGTTGGTTGGCAGTAAAAGAGAAAATCTGCCACACTAACAGGAAAAATGTCTCGTTGTAATGTTTATAGATTCTTTTTTAAAGCACAAAGCTTTTCACATTTTAACAAGAAACTGGGCAAATATTCTTTTTATCGCAGTGGCAGTGGCACTGGCAGAAAGCCACAGGATCCTCACATGGTAAACTTTTACCATTAGGAAGTGTAAGGTGACCGTCAGACCTATTCACATTGTCTTTGGAGTCGCGTCTAAATAAATAAATCCACTCAGAAACCTCAGCCATTGTTGAAACATGATATTCTTTTCTTTCTAAGTGTTCCAGGACATTTTGTTCTTCCACGATTCGGCTCAGCGTAATTTGTCGGTACATTGAAAGAGCGAGAGGCATCTCCCTCGGGACAGTTGATGCCATCTGAGCTTTGAGGCTCAGAGTTTCATACACTTCTAACAAGATGCTCTTGCTTCATAAAAGTCTCTCAAACGGACAAAAACAAAAAAGAAATCTGCTGCGACCACAGATAAAGGCCACGACTATAACATACCACTATATGGCGTCTTTGATCTGTGTGTACTTCTAACGGTTCTTTTCGGCTATTGGATGAGCAAACACAGGGAAAGATGAGAGAGAGCTTTTAAGGGCCCGCAGCGGCCCCGTGGCTAATGTTAAGATAAAATGGAGGAAATTGACCGTGAGATGTTATCAAAGGGAGGTTTATTCCCCCGGCTTGTGTCTTTTAAACCCACTTTATTCAGTCCAGTAAACCTCGGTCACATGTCTGCTCTTTTCTTTTGTCCTCTTTTCTTTTCTTTTTTTTTCTTCTGTGTTGTAATGTGCAGATGTTTCATTTAAGAACATCAAAAGCCCCCATGAAGCTCCCCTCACTCTGTCTGAAGTTGGCCGAATCACTAATGCACAAAAAAAAAGAAGGGGAAAAAAAAAACGCCAAAAGTTCATCCCGCTTCAGTGGGGAGCGTCCTTTTTGAGATAAGACCTACATCTAATGTTTAGACCCGACTAAAGAGCGTGCATTAGCCACGACCAGACAACCAGTGTTTTTACATTCATCTCACTGGAGCGCCCTCACAGTTGTTTAAAAGCCGCCCGCTGAGATTTGCTGCTTCTCTCGTGTTATTTAGGGTCATTCAGATTCATTTCCCCACTCACGGTCTTGATGCGTTGCTGCGTTAAAACGTTATTCTCTTGAATTATTGTGTCTTGGAGGTGGATAAGTGCATGTTGTTGTCTTTGGACGGTGTTGAGAGCAGAGCTGATAGTTTATTACGCGCTCCTGGAAATGGATGTGCCACCTTTAAGTGTTACGATCAAAACTGATCTCGTTAGGGGTGAGGATGCTGGCTCTGTGAAGACGTAATTTACCATACTTCTGATTGTATATCTGTGTGAACGCTCACAAAAATAAGATATTGTTGCACGTCATTTTTCATATCTCACTTACGAATGCTCTCGATTTTGAACGCTCTGGAACCTCAAAATAGAACAAGCTCCAACACCACCGACACATCATCAGTCATCAGTCATTTCGCTTCATAATTTCAACATCTCAGCTATGGAGACACATTAAAAACATCAACTCTGATGCCCAAATTTGGGAATCAGTCTGGAGGAGAAATGGGAAGAAGGAGAAGAAGAAGAAGATGTGAGCCTCAGGGGCCAAAAACAGGAACGAGAATGAAGGTTGTCATGAGAAGTCATCGCGTCGGACCTCTGCACTTCATCAATCCAGCCTGTGCCTGTTACTGGCTCGGTACAGTAACATGTTCAAGATGTTTATGTGAACTTTTGGGAGGGAATGAGTGACTACCACTGAACCGAAATTGGTACAGGACAGTAGAGGAAGACCATGGCTCCGGATTCAAAGGTGCAATTTTAAACACCAAAGTCACATTAACTCTAGTTTCTTGGAAACAAATCCAAGCGAGACCTCATGTCAAAAATGATCGATAGCTGCCATTTCGAAGCCGTTGGTGTTGTTTCTGTGAGAGCACCTCAAAATTAGGACCACATTTTCCATACATCTCATCATTTCCTGCAGCGAGGTTCAAAGGTTTTTAGTGTTTGGCTTTCCTGAAAAAGATAAATAGGCCTGATTGTGATTTTTCCATGTTTTTAATTCCTTCATCATGTGTATCGGCTGAAGGGTTTTTTTTTTGTTGTTTTTCTTTTAACACATTTTGCAACAGAGAAGATAGTCCCATCTGCCTGCTTTTTGAAATTAAAACCCGGTGTAAAGATTTGGTGGATATGTGTTATTAAGTGATCGGCTAATAATTTGTTGATTATTTGTAAATGTTACTTCTTTTATAATTATAGGGCTGAGCTATGTCAGATAATGTCTATCTTGTCCTACCACTTTTTATTTTTACCTTATTGTGTTTGGGAATCTATTACTAAATTTACCTAGTAATGCACTAATGTCAATGTCACTAGCATCATAACATAATGCTAGTGACATTGACTTGGGCTAAGTCATACTGCTTAGTTTAGCCTTACCTAAGCTAGAGTATAAAAAATTAAAACAAATTTAGCTGAGCTACAATTAGCTAAACATGTTTTACCCATTCTGCTTGTCATATATTTGATTTTATTGCGCAATGAGCATTTTTATCATTTTGTTTACATTAATTACTCAACCTAACTAAGCTAAATACTAAACAACTAAACTTAGCTGAGCAAAACTTGCTAAAATGAGATCAAATGAACTAAACATTAAAATGGTATATTTAGTGCCCGTTTAGGGTATATTAATATACTTAATATACCCTGTCAATGGATATCTGCACTTTTTACACATAAAGTATTTTTTTTTATTGTTATTCTATATCAATCCCATCAATTATTCACTAAGGTAAGGTCAAGATGTGGTAAATGACTAAACTAAACCAGATAAGATAAACCAAACCAAACCAAACTAAACTAAACTAAACTAAATTAAGCCATTCTACTACTGGATATAATTAACCTTTTGAATCTCTGGAGAAATAATTAGGCTACTTGTTTAATTCCAACAACATTCAGTAACAGTAACCATTTAGTTTTTACAGCCATGTTGAGCTCACCACTCCAAGATAACTTTTTCCCATGTCATACATGTCAGATAATCTCATTTCACAGAATAAACAGAAACGTCAGACAGATTCCTGGTGCACAGACGTTATATAATGATGTTGCTGATGTGCTGGGTGCCTTTGATGTTGATATGATTAAGTTGTGTGTTTGTGTGTGTGTGAATGCAGCTGGCGAGAATAATGTGTTTCCTGGTGTGTTTCATTTTATCTATTTATTTTTTTGTGGGCACATGACGTCGTCCCATGTGAAAGCCTCCCCGCAGCCACGTGTTGGGGCACTCAGGAGAACTGGTTTCTCCCTCTCTGCCTGATTAAAAGCCGCTATGGATGGCTGGGTCTTCCACGTGTGCTCACCTTGGAAGTAAGACACAAGAATTCAGTTCTTCCTGATTACACCGGAATCGTCCACTGAAAGGCTTTTGACGATGAGAGGCATGAGAGCAAAAGCAATTTTATTAAAATTTTTGCACTGATGGAGAGTATTGTTTTATTCTGATTCAAAGTGCTTGCAGCTGATTGAGGTCATCAAGTGTTTTCAGCACTCAAGGATGATTAAGATTCTTAGTTTAATGGTTTGGAATCAGGCATGATTGCATAAGCATATTTTCCCGATATGCAACATGTCTATTTTCCTCTGCTCTGAAGAGCAAATCAAAGAATTTAAGTGATGTGTTAGTGATTTCAGTCCTCGGAAGAACTATCAATATGTAAAGTTATCTGGTACCAATTATTTTCGCCTCATACAAACTGATTTGCAGGGTATATGATATCTAAACATGACTGAATGGAGAGAGAGTAATTTGGTAAACATTTCAAAAGCCCATCCATGTTCTGCATGCCGTGAATTATGAATGGATTTGGACGCACATAATGCGGTCAAGCTGTTTTCATTTCATCGTTACGGCTGACTATTAAAGGGTCCAACTTTATGATGGTGCAGTCAAAGAGAGAATGGGTAACCCCCCCCCCCCCACACACACACACACACACTCAAAAAAAGGAGATTTGGAAACATTTTTTGCTTTAAAACTAACTGACAGGGTTCCTGATGCATTGACTAACATGTGTTTTAAATGTGTTTCCAAACTGTAAAACCCTTGTTTACATTTGTAGTGTGTAAGAGGATCAGGCCACGGTAATATTGAATTTTGGGGTTTTCAATCCAACCATTATGATCATAAAGAAACTATGTAAATACTCTAAAACAACCGCAAAATTAAGGCTAAAACCAGTGTCGTAATTAACACCGAGACAAGCGCGGCCAATTCTTGACAAGCTTTGCTAAGGTTATGGGTAGAATTGAAGTCTTTCTTTTGGAAGAGGGTCCTTGACTTTGCACGCAAACAGATATAAGATCAAATGAAGCCTGGAAATGGGCCCAAAATGCCCAAGCACATGAGAGAGGGGGTTGGGGGCAAAAATGTGGTTTTAGTCTAAAGAATATTTTTATTCCATCGGCTGACATTAGTGTCTGTGAAATTGAAGCTACCGCAGAATGATTTATAGGCTGTATGTGCCACATTTTGTGTGGTGGCTGAAGCTGAAGGAGATGGATTGCTCGTCCAAATGGTCTCAGTTTGATGTCAGGAGCATGACTGATGCTCTAATCAGTGTTTTTATTGCCGTCCCTCTCATGGTTTTGCTTCTACGCTGTGCCCGAAGCCTTGGCTTTTTCCCTTCCGCCTGGCGAGCTGTGACTGTATGTCTGATAGGGTATGTTACCAAACTCATCAACCCCCCCCCCCATATCACCAAAAGTACAATCTCAATAAAATGACTTTCCTTGGAGCAAGAATATAATCACCAGCATGCTCGTCAGGAAGTTACCAGATCAGATCACAGAGACGTGAACTATCCATTTTCCACCCGAGGATATAAAGACTCAGTTTTCTTGATTGTGACTGGATGAAAGGCCACATTTTATGGAAGCCCATTTCTGCCAAACAAAAAGAGAAAAAAAATAAGTTAAAAAGCAGGGAATGATGCGCTGGTTTGGTTGTAACTATGGGAAATTATGTGAGAAATTTGACTTACTAAGTTAGTGCAAAGTGCAGGACACCAGAGACTGGAGTTCAGATCCCGAGTCCCTCTTGTGGTTTGGGTTTGACAAAGGGTTTTCGTTCGAATGTTAATGAAGTAAATACCTGCTGTGATGCGCTTCAAGTCATTATTGAGTATTTCAGTATCTAAAAAAGACCCAAATTTTTCCCAACCTAAAAAGAGTCCCCAAATATAACCACAAAAAAACAATAATCACACTTAGAGTAAGTTAAAACATATGTCGTCATTACACCATCCACAGAAATGTTTCCTATGAGTATTTGGCAACTTGATTAATATGCTCATTAAAAACGTTTCTTCATTGTGTTGATAAAAAGCTTTGTTTTCTCATATTGTCCCATATTTTCCAGCTAATTTCCTGAAAACCTATGTTTTCCAAAAAAATTAGCAGGTATTCAGCTATAAATTAGCAGGATATTCCCAAGAAATGCCTAAGGTATTTGGACGAATTATAATGGAAGTGGAAAAAAGCGTTAGCTGCTACAGTTATTGAATACTTATTACTCAAGTTATATTTGAGTTTTTAAGAAAAAATAAAAAAAATATTCTGAGTTCTTAATCAGATAGAAATTTTCTCCATACTGAGTTGTTTTATTTTATGGGCCTGGTTTGTGAGAATTGGGTATAAATGTATTTGGATGTGTAACTGCTGAGTCTGTGTCATTTTATAGCATGATGCGTGTTTATTTGTTGATCATCGCATCAGGTTGAAAAACTAAAACTAAAACTAAGGAGTTTCCACTGCAGCCGAAAACTACAAGAAAACTTGCAGTCCAACCGATATACAGCATAATATCAGCTGAACTGACGATTTACCGTATACCAAAGTACGGAAGTTCAAAATCATGAAGAATCCAAAATCAGATATTTTTTTGGAGGAAACTCCGGTCAATATCTACTTTATTTTCTATTTACCCACTACATTACTTCCTTTTTTTTCGTTTTTTTTTGTTTTTTTTATACTTGAATACTAATTGCAGGTCATTCCTAACATTTCTTTTTTTTCTTTTTTTTCTTTTCCTGGCAGGAATGGGCTTCCATAACATCACCCCATGAAAAACAACACAAATACCCACAGGTGGCAGCCGGACTACAGTGCAGTTATACTGTTAGAGCTGGAACGGCACTGTGGGTTTCGTCAGTCATGACCTTTGAGTAACCTCCCTGTCGGAGGGGGGCTGGGGGGGGGGCAGAAAAGAGAGATATATAGGCACAAGAGAGGAAAGAGGGGAGGAAAAACAGATGGATTGAGGGGAAAAACAGGGAGAGTGAGCTATGTTCGGTACAGACGAGAGAGAGAGAGAAAAAACAGAGACAAAAGAGGTGTGAGAGAGAGTAAAAGAGAGCTTGGCACACAGACAGACCCCCCCCCCCATCTCTGCCTCTGGCTTTAAAAAGTGAAACAGCCCTTTGAAGAGGAAGAGAGAGAGGGGGGGCAGTCCTGTACTCCCATCCACAGCCTGGACTGTAAGGAGCACTCAGTGTGCCGGCGCTAACCCAGATACCAGACACAACGCAGAGAGCCAGGGGAGCCGGCCGAGGACCCGACGGAGCGCAGGCATGAACGACATCAAGCTGGCCCTGCTGGGGAGCCCGGGGGCCGGGAAGTCAGGTGAGTGGCTGGAAGTGGCTTTTACTTCAAGCAGCTGTAGAGAAAAAAAAATAAGAAAAACACCTGTGTCCACAGACAGCATCTCTGTGCTGTATAGGATGACGCATAACAGTGCTATTTTCAGTCTAATATAGTCTTCTTCAAATGCAATGGTTCTTTGACTTAAGTTTATAAGTGCAGGAAACCTCCTGAAAATCATTCAGATAATCTCTCGGGACTCGGCTGGGCTGGAAAACAGAAGCCTGACGGTGTCGAGCCTCAGTTAACCTGCTTGTTTTTCCATCCAGACATTCAAATTAGAAGATTATTTTCTTGTTTTGATTCATCATTTGGTCAGTGACATGTCACAAAATATTGATAGAGTCAAATTTACATAGCTGGTGGGTTTTAGGGAATAGCTCGGTTGTCTTGTTTTTTTTTTTTTTGTCCAGAGTCCAAAAATATGCAACAGAAAACAGAAAAAGACAGAAAAATCCTCCCACTGGGGAATGTTTGGTATTTATCTGCTGATCAGCTAATCAATTTTTCAGCTAGTTATTTCAACTCCAGCTGACATTCAGATTAGTTAACTTAAATCTAAACTGAAGTTCAGTGATCCTGTGCTAACGCTTTTGTTTTGGATGTCATGGGAATGACAATAAATATATAATGAGATTATTTACAAATGCCATCTGTAACAAAGGTCTGTGTCCCCTACAGTCCTGTGTTACATATCTTCGGAGGATTTAGTTTCATCAAAGGCTTTATCAACAATTAGAAATGGAGACAAAAACAGCTCAGATTCAATGTATCACTGTGAAAGTTTTATGGAGTCAAGATGAGCCAAGATGAGCTGGACTTGTTGATGCTCATATGGGTTGTAAGAGCATTTGTGATTGTTGTGCTATAATCTCAATTTATTGAAGACAACTTGACTATATTCAGAATTGATTAATCTGCTGATTATTATTTTTGATTATTCAGGTAATTGTGTGGTCTGTGGAATTTCTGAACATAGTGGAAAAAAAAGGCATTTACACCTTCCCAGAGCCAGAGGTGACGTTGTCGAGTGTCTTGTTTTCTCTGACTCAAAGTCAAAAACCGATAAAGTTGTCAGTTCCTGGGATGCGTTACAAAGGGTGGCGGTGAATTCTCAACTTTCAAAAAGCTGGAACCTAAGAAACTGCAGAATTTTGACAGCAGTTTTGCTTGACAAATGACTGAAAACGATTGATCAAATACGAAGACAGATGCGGAATATTTTCCTGTCGATCAACTTGATCGATTAATCGACTAAACTTCTCGTTCAGCTCTAAAAAAAAGTGCACGTTCTTTCGAGGAACGGTGAAACACCTTGGTCTAAGGTACTTGGAGCAGGTGTTATTGGAGCCATACAGAGTGGCACCCATTTCCTCCCAGAGGAGGAGGTTTACTGGTTACCCTCCAGTCGAAACCCTGTCGAATCGGCTCATACAGCGGTGCCGTATCTGGAACACACCACGGGTAGACACGCTGAATGACTTGCATTGCTATTTCTTCTACTGCCGTTCTCTCAAAGGAAAGATGAGTTTTATGGGCAGCCTGGATGTTTAGATTTAAACAGTGTTTGTAGCTTTAAGTTCGACACTTTTCACCAGAGAGAGTCAAATATGAGGCGGATTGAAGCTGTCGCTGGTCGCTAACTGTCACCTAAGCACGAAAGTCCATTCTTGAGGTGAAAAATGGTCGACCTACAGTATTAGCACTTAAAAACTACAGTTTATATTGAGGTCTTGCTAAGTGGGAGACTCCTCTATGGCCCATGTATCTCTACAGGTTAAGTTAGCTAATGAACTTGAGCAAGGTTAACACCTGATTACGCTTCATATTTACAAGAAGAGAAAAGACGATTATTTCAAATGGGCTTTGGTTTCATGTTAATTTACCAGAAGAAAATTATGATCTCTGGGCTCATTTCATTTAGATTTAACCAACCAATGAAAGATCCCCAGCTTTTGTTGAAGTCTGTGCTCCACTGCGGAGGGAATCTAAAACGCCAGACCAGCACCAGTGGTTTTGTTTATGTTGCAATTACCAAGATCAACCCTTTTTACTTTGGCTTTCTTCACCGCGCCGACGGCCGGTGCCACTTTTCTTTGTTTACACAAGTAACAAGTAAATCTGCTTTTTTTCCCCCTTTTTTTTTGGTCTGTACAATTTCCCAATCATCCACCAGCTTATTTCCTAGGAATTTCAACAGTTTATATGACTATAACTTCAAGCTATGATGTTCCAGATTTCATTTTTCATATTGCTGTGTTGTGAAAAATGCTGGCTAGGCATAGAGAGGGGATTTATATGACCCTTGCTGCTGCATATAGTAACAGTGTTCGGTCTCTGTGCTGCGTGAGTGCTCCATAAAACAATGGGACATCTCCATTCTCGCATCCCGGCAGCGAAGCAGGGCTGTTGCTGTGGAGATGCTTTAGTCTCTGGAGGCCACATGTGCGAGTGTGTGTGTGTGTGTGTGTGTGTTTCTGTGTCTGTGTTTGTGTGTGTGTGTGTGTGTGTGTGTGTGTGTGTGTGTGTGTGTGTGTGTATTTAATGTCTTTCTGCCCTTTGCTGTCCTTTCGGACACTTGTAATTGTCTCGCTGTTTTTGTCTTTTAAATACACTGTGAGGACGGGCCCAGAAAGAACAGCTACTGTGTCTTTAAGTGTCCCTTTTCTTTTTTTTTTTTTGCATTTTCCAGCACGCATTCATGGGTAACTCGCGGTGCCACGTCCATTTTTGTGTGTGTCCCCATAGCCTAAGTATAACCCCTGTATAATCCCTCTCCAGAGGCTCATGACCACCATCAGCCACATGCCTCTTCAGAGCTCAGAGCTCGAAAACTTCAGCCCCTTAACTGAAGCTCATCTCCTGCAGGACCAGAAACTGGTGCAGACAGTCAGTTTATATGTGCTGCTCTCAGTCTGGAGGCAGAGCAGAGGTGGGGGTAGGGTGGTGGGGGCAGAAACATTGACCTTGCCAAATATGTACACAGATTCATGCAGCCTGTATTTTCATATAGACCCAGCCCCTCCGCTGTCCCAGGGTCCGTTGGCACTGTGTTTTGCCTGCAGGAGCGAATGAGCCCCCCCCCGTGAGGGGATGAGAGCGTACTGGTGCCATGATTCATTTGGCTGTTTTGTTTTGTTTGTCTGATTTCGTCCATTTCCTCCAGCTGTCCTCGTGCGATTCCTGACCAGGCGCTTCATCGGAGAATACGCCTCCAACACCAGTAAGTGTTTCCAGATTTGATGGGTGCTTGTTTTTATTTATAGACACCACGGATGATGTTGCTCAGTCGCATAGAGACGTGTATGTTTCACCTGAGCAATCATGGGCTTAAAGGTATAGTCTGTAATTTTGGGAAGACAAACTACTTCTTTAAGAGACAAGGAAACTGTCTTGACATAATTTCAACTACTGTAACTATCATTAAACTCCAATGGCACAATGACACAGATTTCAAAAAGAACAGACATATACCACGTTTAAAATTCATAAAAACTGCACAGATCATTCTGATTTATGTAGAATTGCGACATCAGTCAGATCTTTGTTCTTTGTTTTTGACCGTTTCAATCCTCATTGCAGATTCCCTGTACCATAAAAGGCTGTCAATCGATGGAAGGCAGCTGAACCTGGAAGTTTTCGACCCCTGCTCGCAGGTACGGCATATCTCAAACTCATCTAATGTTTCCAACCCGTACAAGCATTTGGATAGTGCACTATTTATTTATTTATTTTTTAATAATTTCTACTAGAAAAGCAGAGCTGCAGTTGAGTTCCTCGGTTTCCTCCTATATTTCATCAGTTGGACTGGAAATGCACTTAATGCTATGATGAGCCTGAGAAGGAACCTGTTAAACAAATGAGGATCTGACACAGACAGGAATTATGTCTTTTCAAGAAAAAATGCTCAAATCATCTGTATGAAAGTTATATTTCATATTCCAGCAGTTTTTGTGAGTTACGATAACCATCATTTACAGGTCTGAGCTCAGGCGGTGTTTGTTTTGCCTACAGTAATGTTACTGTTGCTGGAAATGTCGAACAAATCACTGGTTTTGGGAGTAAAACCAGCTTCTTCAGGAGCCAAGAGAAGCTTTCTTATTTTTAGCATATTTTTCTCTTCATCTGCGGGAGGCTGAAAGAGTTTTAAAGTCCAAGTAAGGTGAAAATTTTCCAGAATCAACTCGGCCGAATTAGAAACATAATCATATTCTTGTTTTAGCACCACATGGATTTCAAACAATCGCAATAAAACACATGCCCGCGACCTTGACTGAACCGTGCTGAGATGTTTACACTGGGGCGGCACGTGCAAAACCCTGACGGCACTTAAGGTTGGGAATCCAGCGGGTTTTATGAGTGTGTCTCGAGGCGATGGGTGCCAGCGGCTGCCTCTTTGAAGAAAAGGAGCCAAATATCCTCCTCACTTCTCCTTCAATGAGACCGAACACCCGAGGGGCCTTTTTGGTTTTACTAGGGTTAGTGCTTTTATTGGAATACCCCGAGGCACAGCAGAACAAGAGCTGGTCATTGTCTCTGGTGGTTATACCTACTGTAACGCCGACCTCTCATCAGAAACATGCAGTCGGCGTCCTAACCTCCTGACCCGGACTACTTAAAGAAAGTATGGAGTCGATAGGGGCATGGGGAGGAGTGGGATTTTACAGCGCTGAGGCATCGCTGCTCCAGGGCTCAGGCATGTCCTTGGTCCTCTCGTCCTTCCCACACTGTTAATTTCTCCTCAAGGTCACTGAAACTGTCCAGAGACATGTCTCCTCCATTTAAACCTGACTCTTGTATATTCCTGGCGCCATAGGCCCTGCTTTTCCTTTCACCTTTACAGATGGTAGCTGCCCGTTTGCGCTTGACCGCCATCTGCGCGACCTCCAATTGTACATTGCCTTTGGGAAATTCATGTAGGGTTCCCATTCAACCGTGACAGTGGTTACCATATTAAGTCTCATGTGCTTATTACTATCATAATCTTGCTGTATAATATCTGTCTATCTGTCTATCTATCTATCTGTCTATCTGTCTATCTGTCTATCTATCTATCTGAAGAAGAAGCAGGACAACAACAATAATAACGATATGCAGTCTCTGTGAAGATTTCCAGTATAAAAGCTTGTGTTGTCCTCGGCAGAGCTCGGAGACCAGGTGTATCCTGGAGGAGCCCGTGAACTGGGCAGACGGCTTTGTGGTGGTATACAACATCAGCGACCGCACTTCCTTCATCAACGCCAAGAACATCCTGCGGCAGATTCGGGAGGCGCGCATGGAAAACTGCAAAGGGTCAGTGGCAGCACAAGGAGGGTCTTTCATGGTGAGGTGGTTCAAACCGTGGGCAGAGGCTGGAGAGCCTGACCCAACAAACCACTGGCTGGTCTTAGGAAGTTGAGACGTTGTGGATCAGAACAATTTCCAGTTACTTCGGAGATACTCTGCTGAGGGACCAAGAGTTGTATCTTTTACTGGGCCGTTTTTTTTGCAAGTTTTTTCTCAAATTTGTACATGGCCCAGGAGCCAGATGGGGCTTACTATAGAAAATGTGAGTTAAGAAGTACAAACACTATTAGAAATGTGTTTAAAAGTCAACTAGGAATATTGTATCTGACATTATCAGTCAAAATGAATCATTGTTGTTGACGTCACCTGGAGAAATAAGCTGAAACTTTTAATTGTATATGTTATTTGTTCCATTTTGAGGTTATCCCGTCGATTTTATAAGGGTTTATTGCAGTGTCAGTGGTCTGCTGTAGAATCTGGGAATTTATGTTAAAATTAACCTTTAGTTGGAGTGAAAACATTCAAAGGATCAGGACTGAAATGTCAAAACTTTAACATGAAAAGTATTGAAATGCTAGGAAGTATTTACAGCTACTACATTACAGGGACAGAGAGTGAGCACTGTAGGAATAACAGAACAAAACAGAGCGTGGCTGCCCTACTTTCTTTGAAGCTGAATAGGGATCCTCATGCAGTTTTGAGCTTGAGGAATGCTGGGAGTCCTGACTGGCCCTGACAAACTGATAAATGATTTATGGTGACGAGCGAGGGATTCACTGCAAAGCTACGGGCGTCGGGAACCTGAGCTGCTGCAAAATGGGTCAACCACGTCTGTCAGGCATTTGTCAGAGTTTCACGATAACGTGGGACGAGTAGATTCATTTAGGCAGTGACAAGGATCTGAGTTTAAATGTAGATCAGTCATCAGTACTAGATGGAGATAAGGGGAGGAAATATTGGACTCACTTACTGTAGGTTTATTCCCCTGTTACCGGATGCAATCAGCCAAAATATCTGCTGTGCAGGAATAAGGGAAGATCAAGTTTCTTACAATACAAGGAAGGTGCCTTATTAGGTGGCTCGTTTATGCAGTTTTGACCTGTTTTGGAAGAAGTATAAATATAAAGACAGCACATGAGTGGCATTTAGGTGGAATAAGGAGAATCTAAAATGTACAATTAGAGAAAGGAAACGATTGAAGTCAGTTTTAGAAAAATGGATAATTTAATCTAAAGAGTAAGAAAAGATAAAGTTAACTAACAATAGAATTGTATGTACTGCAGATAAGATAAGATAAGATAAGATAAGATAAGACAAGATTAGATAAGATAAGATAAGATAAGATAGGGCATCATCATTTCTTGAAGTTAAAATTTGCTGAATTTATAAATTAGAAATGGTACAGTGCAAGTGTTTCACACATTAGCTCCTTGAATCTTTCAATGTTTCCAAATTTCAACATTTTACTTGTCATGTATTCTATATTTAAAGTAATGTTTACTGGGAAACTTATGCATCCTCCTCGTCTCACCTGACGTGTCTCCGTTCCAGGGAGACGGAGGTCCCCGTGTGCCTGGTGGGCAACAAGCAGGACCTGTGCCATGCCCGGCAGGTGCGCGAGGACGAGGGCCGCTGCCTGGCGCAGGAGAACCGCTGCCACTTCCAGGAGGTGTCAGCGGCCGAGAGCTACCAGGACATCGCCAACCTCTTCACGCAGCTCATCCGGCAGGTGATGGAGCACCTAAAGCACCGGGCCGACCGGCGACGCTACAGCGGCTCCAAGTCCATGGCCAAACTCATCAACAATGTGTTCGGCAAGAGGAGGAAGTCGGTGTGACGGCTTCCGGCTTCCGGCCCTTGGAGGGAACTGGGATGCTGTGTGTGCGGATCCATGTGAAAGGGAACGGGCGATGAGGCTTCGTGCTGCGAGTTAAAACTGTTGAGTATATAGACAGCGGCCCAAACACCAACCCCGTGCTCACACGGTGAGGAACGTGAGCGGTTGGCGGGGAAGGTTCGGACGGTGTCTCTGGGCCTGCACAAAACTTAGGGACAATTATTAGACCCGTGCAGATGTTCGGCAAATGTTGTGCTTTTTGTTGCTTTGGCTTCTCTGCTTTAAGTTTAAAGGAGTAAATAGGTTGTTGTGGTCAAACCAAAGAGGGCAGAGGTTCCCAACCTGGCAGTCAAGGCCCTGAGAAGGGTCATAAAATGATTAAAAGGATGAAAACACCAAAACTTTATACTTCTATTCCTCTGCAGCTTATATTTTACTCCGCTGCAACACATTTTTATGATGGCTATAGTTACTAGTTACTTTTAAGATTAAAGTTTCTCACACCCTTTCTTCCTGCCCAGTGGAAACCGTGAATCTCCAAATTTTGTGATACTGAATTAGAATTTTTCTGAAGAACTAAAGGATGAAATTCTCATTTCTGGGCTGAGAAAAATCTTCTTCTTAAGCTCGAAAAAAAGAAAAAAACAAAGTTAAAAACCAGTTCGGATTAGCTGAAAAAAAATGCTAAATCGCCACAAAGCTGAGAACAAAGCTGAAAACAAAGCTGAAAACAAAGCTGAATTTTTCAGAGGAACCGCCACAGGCACGCCAGTCTGATTCCCCACTGATCAGCCAGCGACAGTGAGATATTCCAGCGCTGGCCAATATATTTGTTTAACATTTACATTCACAATTGACAGTCTCATCCGAGTGTTTGCACATGTGTGGCTGGCTGCTGGCCGACCCTGCAGCTCGCTGAGTGAACGCGTCAACGTGCCACGTTCGGGCGTCTTGCTGCAGTCGTGCCCCGTCACTGGTTGAGCAGCTGTTACCGTAACGGTTGAACTGCCTTTATGCACAGGAAGGTGTGGAAATGTCTCTTCATTTCGGTGCCGTGCGGCAGATTTATCTGTTAGATGAAGGAAAACAACTGTTCAGATGCATTATATGGAATTGTTTCTTTTTGTTTCATATTTGTGCCACTTTTTGGAAGCCATAGGGTTTTTTTTCTTTAGTTGATTACTGTCCTGTTGACTGTGATGTGTCATACTTGTGGCCGGATCGACCTCCCAGGGGGCCATGGGGCAAATATCTCCCATTCTGACCCCCACAGTACATGGCGATTTATTTATTTATTTCCCCCCCTGGCATCCAGTCAATTGACTGAACTGGCAACAATTTGGGTAAGTGATTTATGAAAAAATGCCCCTAATAATTTGTTTTTGGTTGTTCAGACAAAACAAGCAATTACAATATGTTTACTTGGCCTTTTTCACTATTTTCTGACACTTTCACATTAAAAAATCAGTCAGTTATTGAGGAAAATATCTGTCAGATGTGTTGATAACGGAAATAATCATTGGTTTCACCCTCTCCCTTCTCCTATGATAGAATCATACTCCCCAGCTGTGGGTTTTTCTGTGTGTTATTACACCCGAAACGCAAAACAATCACAGCAACTTAATAAAAGCATAACTTTACAATGGAGGAGCTCAGTGTGAACCACAGACAGGGTCCCCTCTATCGAGACCCGGGGAACCAAGATGGAGGATGGGGGACCTGTCATTGTTCATACTGTGCTTGGGTGGCAACAGATGTACGAGTACTCAAATCAAATGGACTAAACCTGGAGCTTTTGGGGCCCCTGGTTGGTAAACCAGCCTTTTTTCCCATCCTCCCTCTTTCACTGCTCATATTGTCGTTTAAATTTCTTCACCAGTACAATAAAGTATGTAACCGTCTCATCTGATATATTATGTATATATCAATAGCAAATAAAATAAAATATGAAATATGTACTCGGTCTTTCAAGTGAACTCAAGACTATTAAACAAAACACAAATAGCAATGAAGGGCAGGAACTCATTCGACGCTTTTGCTGTTGTTCTTCTGAAACCCGGTTATGTCACCGTGATGCTGCGCAGAAAGAATGCAAGAGCAAAGTGAAAACACGTACCCGGTGTTTCGTAAGGTGAATGTTCCTTTTGTAAATACTGTAAAAACACTGGTTGTTCCAGAGGAAATTAAAGCTAAACATTGCCTAATAAGATTCCTGTTTAAGTTCTTCGGAGGGGCCCTGCGTTTTTTGGCTTTTTTTTTCCGGGGCCTGTAATTAGATGACCACGAGAGGAGGCCTTTCTCTTAAGCCCATGGAAAAAAGAAGGAATTTCCTGTGTTCGGCCGCTAAAAATAGCAGCTTTTGGAGGCAGAGAGAAGTGAGAAAAACGCCATTATCACAGCCAGCGTGCGGAGACGAGGCAGCCCGGCTGTTTCCCGGCTGTTTCACTAGATGGCAGCACAGCTCTCCATCCAAAGACTGTGAGGATGTGCTCTTTCTTCTTCCTTCTTTCTTTTTTTCCCCTCCATCTATTTTTAATGATTCCCTGCTCATGGGGCCTGACCTATTACACACTCAATCAAATTTGAGAGGTAAATTAAAAGTGAATGATAAAATGGAAAAAAAAGAAAAAAAGAAAAAGCGAAAACGTGGAATCTGGGTTTGAAACTAAGTCTCGGATACAGATGAGGAACTAATGGAAGGGAAACCAGTATAAAGATTTTGATGTATTGTCTCCTAAATCTCCCAGAGATGCTCAGATGGGTGGAGCACATGGTATGTATATACAATCATATAGTATATTATACAGTATATTCACATAATTTTAATCAAGCTATTCAGTGACCCCTTATGATTGGTTAGGAATCATTCAATAAGTCACACACTGTAAGATCTGAAGGTGGGGAAAACGGTATTTTCACTAAGTTTTAGGTCTGCAAAGAGAAAATCTTCAGGTAAAAGTATGTAACGGGTTGCATATTACAGCTACAGGTTAATAATCTTTTAAAATTTTATTCCAGAAGTTTACATAGTGAACATAGTGTTGTATCGGGGTGAAGTTCAGTTTTTTCCATAAAGTTTCTCTCACTGACACCTGCAGTCCGATCATCCTTTGTCTGAGGTTTTTATCTGCAGCCATTTCCATCTGACAGATTTTTTAATTTTTTATTTATTTTTTTGCCTGCAGCCAATGGTATCTGAAGGAGATATTCATCAGGGATTTTATCTCAGTAATCTCTGTCCAAAATTAAAGTTTGTTTTCAAATATTTCCAATTGACTGCATGCGCCAGATCAGCATCATATTAAGTTCAAACTCAGCAAACACAGATTTTCCGAGGAGACAGACGGTAGCATGGAATCCGGTAGCTTAAGCAAATCGAATAAATTTGTGTTGTTTTTATTATTTCCTGACAATAATTGCCTCCTCTGACTGCTCACCGCCTCTTTCACACTTCCTTGAAGGGAATATTTGTTGAAGAGCAGCCAGGAAGCAGAGCAGCCTCCTCACGTTCATCTTCACCATCATCACAGCACAAGTGGCAAAGGAGGGCTGAGCCTCCGCAGGAACCTTTTTTTGGCAGTTGTTAGGAATCGGCGAAAGGAGCAAACGCTTCTTCTCCGTCAAATCTTATTCAGCTCCATCATGGGGGTTGTTTCTTGAGCAGCCTTCTTAAATCCAGCCCTCAACCCCCACCCTAGACACACATTCAGGCACTTAAAACACAGGGAGGCTTCCTTTAATGTGCATCTTATTCCATCTTGCGTGTATTTTGGGGTTTTTTTTGGCCTTTTTTTTGTTTGTTTTTTTAAACTAATGATCCCTGACATTTCTAGAGAGATGTATTCCTGCTCAGTTCATGAAAGAGCTCACATTTTTTCTCCTCTAAAAAAAAAAATAAATAAATAAAATAAAATAAAGGACCCCTTGCCACACAGTAAGTCATGCATTTTTCATTTCCAGCAGCAGCAACAGCAGTTTGCTTTGAGTAGAAAAAAATAAAATAAAATGTTCACAGGCAGGAGCAGCCACGACAGCGAAGAAAGAAAAAGGGCTCCACCTACAGAGACTGAGCAGGAAAATCTAAGAAAAAAAAAGACATCACGGTGCCACCCACTGAGTTTAACTGACAGGTAATTTGTGAAAGGGAGCGGTGCAGAAAACACCGCTGGCATTAGAGCTCAATAACACAGATGTCAGAAAAAAATTCAAATTAAATAAAACATGGAAAGTGTAAATATACAATGGCGGGAAAATACGCCTCAAATAAACTCATCTCTCTTTTCCCTCTGCTCTTCTATCTTCCGTCTCGGTTTTTGCCGGAGGGATGAGGAGCACAGACGGATGGAGACAGAACCTACGAGCGTGGCCCCACGGCTCCAGGTCAGTGATCTTATTTGGCCCCCGTGTGGAGGAAGAATTGGTTTTGGCTCGGCCGAGGACATCCACCCCCCCACCCCCCCTCCACCCCAAAATAAAAAATAAAAAAAAAGCGAGGGGGATTGGATGCTGCTGGGAGGCGGCGAGAGCCAATCAGAGAGGCCATCGATCAGTTCCTCTTAATCTCACAGCTGGTGAGCAACCCCCCCCCCCCCAACACACACTCCCATCCGCCCCAGCCCCTCCCCGCTCCAATCTAAAAACCTCGGCAGCTTAGTCAGACTGACAGGGGGATTGGACGGCTTCCAGAGACTCGAACCTCCACAGAAAACCGATCCACGTCAGGGGAAGGAGCAGTTTGTCTGCAACATCAGATGGCGCTTCGCTCATCCGTCCCCGCGGCTGCAATCACCACCGCGAAAATAAATAGTGGCTTGGCTTGTTTAGTCTGGTGCTGACTGAAAAATCTCATTTTCCTTAAAAAAAAAAAAAAAAAAAAGTCTGACTGCAAACAATACATCGTCGTGGAAAGATGATAATTTGTTTCCAATTCAGATCAACTAAAAAAAGGATACAAATTCAATTATCCTGAGTGAAACATATATTTTCCCCCTGGTTTTATGTCAATCTGAGCTCGTATGACCTGCTCAAGGAGACTTCTTTCAACCATGTTCTGTGGTCATGTGGCATGAGTGCACACAGTGATTGCCTGTTGGCCGTATACATATATATTATATTGTACTGTTTGTTTCAAAAATTAGACCCTTTTACCACGCTCTGAAAAAATGTCCTGCGTCCTGAGAAAAAGCAGATGATTTCTGAGGAGTTCTGCCCTTATTTTGTTTTTTTTTTTGCTGTCATGAGCCCTTTAATTGAACATTTGATGGGTAACATCTGGATCATCTGGTTTTTCATGCACAAGGCATATCTTTGAGGCATTTATTTTCCAAAAATAGATGTATTAAAGGAAGGAGTCATATGCTGTGTGAATTGTCTGTGGTCAACTCGGTGTCTTGCAGTCTCCTGTTTCCCTAAACAAGATGTCCTGCTGTCTGAGCTCCGAGCACCGACTCGGTTATAGAGAATGTCGGTATCCTCTTGCAGCGATGCTGCCAAAACCTCAGCAAGTAACATGAATCAGATGAAGCGGAGGATGTCACAGCGAGGCTCTCTGAAACTTTTGTTGCTGAATCAGAGTATCAGGGCCACTTTTACATTGCAGTGAATAAGAAAAATGGAAGATTTATTTCTCAAATATTGCTGAGGTAGGATAAGGAAGAAGATTACATATATAATTCAAAACTAGACACAATATCAGCTTGAAACATGCAAACCGGGGGCTAAATATATAATTCCATTTTTTAATGACCTGGTCGTATCCATTTTTTTTTTTTTTTAAGATTTATCCTCAATTTTTTTAATACCATTCACTGCACATACTGCATGAACATGTATCGAATAAAACCTTTGAATCTTACATTAAGAAATGTAAACACTTCAGTTAAATGACAACTAGCTATTATCAGGACAGTATTTTCCCTGTGATATATTCTATCTTTAAATACTCATACATACAATACACTCAAAGGTACCACCAGCACATAACAGCCACTACTTGAGATGTTTATCATGTAGTTTATCTGTTACAGAACTTTCAGCTAATAATCCCTTTGTTGAACTTTCCATCAAGAAATGTTACCAGTCACTTCAAACCGGGGCTCTGGCCCAGGGCCTCCTTGACCCCTTTGACCCGTGGACCGATGCCCAGTAGGCCTGTTAGGTAATCCATCCACGGGTGTGACCGATACGGTGAATTTTGGTTGTATCCTGGCCATGCTTTTATCCCAGCCCTGATAAGTCAGCATGTTCACTGTGAGGAAAATTTGACTGATCATCTTTGGGAAATCTATGAAAGTTGTATCCGCCAGTTTCAAAAAGCAGATGTTGGTTAGTGGCTGTTCGTAAGCGGAACAACAGGGACGTGATGTACATCCGACAGCCACTTTTTAATCTTTTGTCCCTGAAAGCCCAAAATACTGTATGCACTTTATTTCTTTGAAATAGTCATTTTAATGTTAAGTTATGGTGTGATTTTTCCTTTGTGGAAATATTATCCACAATGAAACTGCTGCAGCAGCAGAGGCAGAGCTGCAGATAACCAGAGGTATCACCACAAATGTATGCATTCTGAAGCCTCTGGGAGGTATTAGAGGCCTGGCTCGTTCAGATGCAGGAGGTGTGAAGAGCCATACTGCATAACGACGTGTTCCAGTCCCGGTCAGGTTTCTGCTTGCACAACTGTATTCGACATCGTCTTGCCAGATTTTAGACCTGCAGATCAAAGGCATCCCTTCCAACTGCGGGTGGGCTGCATCTGCAGCGGAGGAACATTGGCCAGGAAACGTCATAAAAGGGGCCAAGGATGCTTTCCACAATGGGATCCATGAAAAGCCCTTTACAGTCCTGTATGCAGCAGGTTTTTGCCCTTTAGGAAAAAAATATTCGTGTGGATTTGTACAATTGTCTCCATGAGTTTCTGCGTGAAACAGCGTCTCGCCGCAGACTGGCTTTAACTGCAAAGCCACAACAGGTGTTTGCTGGGGGTAGATAATGATCACAGTAGATCTGCATTAAAACACAAACCTAACAACCCTATTGTTCGCTGTGTTTACGGTAGATGCGCTGCTCTACCATTGTTCAGACACGACCCTGGAGGTCGGTTTTCGATAGTG
This sequence comes from Istiophorus platypterus, assembly GCA_016859345.1. Taxonomy (NCBI): domain Eukaryota; kingdom Metazoa; phylum Chordata; class Actinopteri; order Istiophoriformes; family Istiophoridae; genus Istiophorus; species Istiophorus platypterus. Next base: position 24,614,521 of record CM029121.1, on the reverse strand, counting down.
ATGTGCACAAGCTACACAAATAAAACCTGACTTACCTAAACTGAAAGCTGTAACCCGTCCTTAAGCACAAGAAGAACAGAAAGACACCCGATGATGGAAGCATCCTTTCTCACACAGAGAAACCCAGTTTGATCTGCCGGCTTCTGAGCAGCTCCGAATGGCTCGGGGCTAAAGGCGTCGGTGGGCTCAATACGAAGTGGTTTATATGGTGTTCTGTACAACCCAACCTTTAGGCCTACGTGTTTGTACCCCTTCCAAATGGCCACGCAGGATGGGATAGATGGAACACGCATTTAGATATGGACAGTGTCTCCTTGAGGCACCGGCCTTAGTCATGCACATGAAAAGGGACGGAAAACCGTGTGAGAAGAATGAAGAATGAGAGAATTTGAAGTTTGAGCCTTGCAAGCTTACTCTCCCCCGCACACCTGGCCAACCTTTTGTTTGTTCGCTTGAGAAAATTACAGAAATTGTTGGATGCAGGCTTCGGACGCTCTCCGACCTTCCGTCGAAAGCCTCAGCTGCAGTTGACCGAACCCTTAAGGAGCAGTGGTAAACAGTAGAAGCGGGAGCACTGCCGTTGTGTTCACATCATATAGAGCTACCGTAATTAACGGTTTCTGACTTACTGCTGTAGGAGCTAATACCACAGGAGGGCTTGAAAACTAAAACGAGCACGGATGCCTCACATCGGCCAAAGTCTGTTGCTCAGCGCAATTAAACACAAATCTACTGAACATAGTGTAAATAATGTCTCTTGCTTCTCTTTCCCAGATTTTCCTGCGTAGTCTAGGGATTAGAACGAATAACCCTCCCCCCAACTGGTCTAACCTCCTGGAGGTTCAGGTGCAAGCTCTATCAAAAAAATGCAAAATTGTGAGGGTATCTTTTCTGTGGGCTTTTTCTCTCCTTTTCATCCATTCTGAATGAATGGCTGCAGATATCAGACTCTGTTTATCTCCCTTCAGAAGGATGCATTTAGTGCCACTCAGGCAAGAATGAAAATCAAACTTTTAAAGAGAGTGAAATAACCGATTGCAGTAAATATGATGCTTTAATTTGGTTTGGTCAAGGTTCCTTTGATTGAGACGACACTTTTTCTCATCATTGCGGCATTATGTGGTGTCTGTCTTCCTGTCAATTAACAGACAAAGAAAAATAATAGAAAAATCTGAGCTTCACAGCACTGACGAGCTTTTGACTGCTCGTCTTTCATGGAACTATAGAGGTCTAGTCCAGGTAATAATAAAAAATAAAGTGAAAAGAGGACGGTATTTATGTTCGCAAAGTAAAGCCAAGAGTCTACAGCCATGCTAGCAGCTCTGTGAGGCTGTACTCAGGCGCAGCAGTTAAATGCAAACATCAGCATTCTGACATGCTCACATGCTTGATAACAATGTTAAAACACTTATGTTATGCAGGAATAATGTTTAACATGTTCCCCGTTTTAGTTTAGCATCTTAACATTTGCTATTTATTAGACCTAAACACAAAGTACAGCTGATGAGAATGTCCCTATTTTTTCATCTGCTAGGTTGTAATTCACATTACTAGGCAACTTAAAGTCTTTACCTGCTGGCGGTGCTGGAGGAAAAGTGGTGGGTTCATCAGAGTCAGTTGGGTTCATCCCCCAGGGACCGTGAATATCAGCACAAAATGTTGTGGAGATTCTTGCGATAGCTGTTGAGATAGTTCAGTCTGGAGTGAAGTGGTGGACAGACCGACATCCTCACTGAGAAAATAGAAGAAAAATCCAGAAGATAATGTCTAAAGATTTTCACAGACTTTAGTCTCACATCCAGGTCTATTGCATCTTAGACATGTATATTAAGACATGAGTTGGAAATATGGAAATGTAAAGTGGATGCAAATGGTGGAAAACTGATTCCGAGTCCAAGTAACATTTGTTTTCTTCTCCTGGTCTGACATGAAACAGCAGGCTGTGGTTTTCGTTTGCACAAACAATGTGCCTGCAATCCAGCCGCAGGTCGCGGCAGTTGTCGAGTATTCCCTCCTCTCAAATTCAGCTGTTACTGTATAAAGCCGTGCTCCCAGTGACCCGGCGTCTCATGGCATTATGTCTGAAAAACAACCCCCCCCCACAAAAACATCCTCTAAATTTGTCCCTGCCCTTTTCACACCGAGACGCCGAGGACATGACGGGCGAGCAAAGCCAAGCCGAGCCGAGCCGAGCCACCGCGGCTGGCCAAAAAGCCTTTCCTACTTTCACAGGCTGCTAATTACCGCCCCAGCCAGGACTCACCTTTTTTAATGTCAGCCACAGACTGCTTTTAGTGCAATTAGTTGGACGGGGTCTGGGCCTGTGAGTAGCCTGTAATGTTAAGTCCAGGCCAACCGTTGCGTCGGAGTTGATGCGAATCAAAATAAAGTGCGAGAGGGGCCTTGGTGCACGGCAGATCCATTTATCACCGCGGCCCGCTGAGGACGAGAGAGTAACCATGATTACCCGGAGAAACTGTCTAATTAGATGCATTAATAATTGAACTAATTAGCTCCCATGTGTCTGGCAAATGAAGAGGGAACCCGGAGCTTCACTCGCACCTCGTCAGCTGATTAATTGGTCCGTTGATCGTTAGCTGTCTTGACGGTCTACATGCGATCAGATGAGAGGGCGGATAATGAGGGAATAGTGGGTCGATGGGTGCTGGTTAATTAGTGTGACCTGATCCAGGGGGGCAACGCTTGCACAGTTGTTTATGCCACAACTTCTAATGAGGAGGATTTAGGGCCGGATGAACTATGTGGAAGCAGGCTGCTGTTTATGGACCAGGGTGAGTGCTGGCCTTGAAAAACCCCAATGAAAATCCCTACAATGCTCCAATAATCTATCTGCGGGGACTAATAATGTGTCTGCGGTGCCCAGTATCAATTTTAACTAATGACCTTACCATACTTTGCGGTTTTCTTTATTCCTAAATCTTAAATGTAATGACTAACAAGGCCTGGGACTCAGCATTGGCTTCCAAGGCTGTTTAGATTTGATCTATGGTATTCCTGTAATATTCTTATAAGGCCTTGTAGTGTGTGGTAGGTCTATTAATAAGTATATAACTTTTTAGCTTTTTTTTAAAAAAGCTGGTTTTATCTCCAGTGATTCTACATTATTCAGGACTTGCAGTGTGTTGATTCTAAAATAGGTCCTAAGTCATCCATTAAAGCCTTTAGTGGTTTTATCTTGTCCTGAAAATATTCCTACAAAGACCTGCATTATAAGTGGTCTACCAGAGATTCCTATGGTATTCCACAAAGTACCCAGAGTTCTTGTGACCTACAGCTTCGTTACAGCCTGGCATCTCTCACAGTACTATAGTATCACTAATATCAGACCGATGTTACCGATGGAGGCCTGATCAGGCCCTGAAGACCATCAGTGGAGCCAATCAGAGCGGGAGCCGAGTGGGCAAAGCGATTCCAACTCCCTAGGCAAACCACTTCCTTGAGCCAAGGAGCAGCCAAAACCTTCCCGAATGAACATCTGCAGGCATCCTGACCTCAGCGACTGGCCGCGGGCTGTGCGTGGACCTGGGATGGAGGCTGATGCTCCCCTACCCTACGACCAGACATTGTCCTCGTGTCCGAAGGAGGAAGCCCTGCGGCTGGAGCTGACGGGCCCTCCGAGCGCTCAGGACTGGTCAGCATCTAGCGGCGGACTGCGTGGAGAGCGAGGGGCCTCACGGTGGAGGTTGGGCGCAAGGGGAGATTCGCCCACCCCCGCGTCTTGACAAGGCCTGGGATCTGAACAGCCCCCGGCTGGGTCACCTGGAGGAAGGTGTACGCTGCTCAAAAGACCCCTAGAAAAAACAAGCCGTGATTGAGATCCCAGGCACATCACTGTTAATAGATATATTTTTGTCAACATCCTCTGCAACCCTTTAACAGAAGGTAAATAGTCAAACATACTGATCAGTCATTTTATATGTGAGTATTTCCTATAAGCTGCTTCTAGAGTTTTACCTTATGTCTGTTTATTGGTTTACTTTCTTTCTTTCCCCTTTTATTTTTTAATGTTAGTTTTTGTAGAACTCTCTTTGTAATTCTCATTTTGAGAACTGCTCCAAAAATAAACTATGATTATTAAGCCTTTCAGTCCAGTCACTAAGGTTTTTTTTTTGTTGTTTTTTTTTTGCAAGCTGGCAATCATAAGGCTGTTCCCATTACTGGCTTATGACTCATTTGAAAAACATTAGTAAATTATTTATTAACCTTCACTAATAATAACAATAATAATAAAACCCCAAAGTACTTTCAACTTTTAAACTAAAAAAAGATGCCTCGGTCTAAAGTGGAGCTGCACTATTGTGTATTCTCGCCCTCATCTGAGATATAATTACTTTTTTTCAACTTAGGATAAAAAAAAAAAGACATAAGGACACAAATAAGGCGCGCTCACCCTGAATACATGTCACACGCGCACACACACTACACACACACACACAAACACAAACACACAAACACACACACACACACACACTCACGTGCACGCGACGCTGCATCTGCCGCGGCCTGAAAAGCCACAGCTCTGACTACAGGGCGCCCTGGAGATAATTGGTGTCCTTGGAGTTGAATAAGCTCATTCTAAAACACCTCAGGCCCGAGCCGTCCTGGTGTGTGACTGTCTATTGAATAATTGATTCAGGGGAGGGAGGGGGCGAGGGAGCGAGGGGGGGGCGGTTACTATCAGATCTGAACATAATGACTTTATATAATTAGCACGCGGTGCTGAAAAAACAAGCAAAAAACAAAACAAAACAAAAAAACATTTGACTGTGGGAGGAAGGAGGGAGGAAAGAGAGAGGAAGGAAGGAGGAAGGAGGGAGGAAAGGAGGGAGGAAGGAAGGAGGGAGGAAAGAGGGAGGAAGGAGGGAGGGAAGGAGGTTGAGTGTGTGCGCAGGAGCTCTCATTTGAGGGGGTGGGGTGTGTGTGTGGGGGGGGGAGTCGCAGCCCGAGCAGATACAGAAATGCTCATGCACTGACATCATCTGAGATAAAGCAGCAGCCTCGCTCCCTCTTGATTTTAGTGAGGACGCGTCTCCCGCACGCCGAGGTGATACCCGGGGGCCGCCGACCGCATCCATCCGCGCCCAGAGGCGGCGGGGGCGTGGGGAGGGAGGGGGCGCCTTTACGCACGGAGCGCGTCACCCTCGGGAACCTCCTCGGTTCTTTTCCGTTTCTTTCCTGGGGCTTTATTTTCTTCGGGGACCATGAGGAACGTCAGCCGGAGTTTGGTGCTGTAATTTACTGTCGCTCCTCGCGGTCTTATCTCGGACGCGGGGAAGGTGGTGGTGGTGGTGGAGGGAGGGAGGAGGAGGGAGGGGGCGGAGAAGGAGGAGGAGGAGGAGGAGGAGGTGGGAGGGGAGGAGGGGGGGGGCTCGCCGTTTCTCCCGCTGTCGGTGTCGTCGCTTTCCAGGAGGATGGTGTTGGACAAGGAGGAGAGTGAGTACAGACATTTGTTTGCTGTTTGAACCGATATAAACACCTCCACTCGGGGGTCACTTTATTAGGTACACCTGGGACTATCCGCTGCAACTGTTGTGCCACTTTTTACGCCCAGTTTCTGTTGACACTGTCACAGGGGTGTTGATTTATTTGTACGTAGCAGCACTGAGGTCATAGAGTTGCCTTTGAGCCTGACTTCATTATATTCAGAGGTGTTTTTCTAAGGTCCTTCCCAGCTCATAGTTGTAAATAAGGAGGACAAATGATTAATACACCCCTTTAAATATAACGTAGTCCAGTATAACGCCCCATTAAGGATAATTTCAGTAATTTACACAATAAAAAATAAGCAGTAATAAGCATAAACTGTAGTTAAGTTAAGGTAAAGGTAGAATCTAGGGTAGAGTCCCGTTGAATTGCAGTAGACTGTACAGGTGTACCTAATAAAGTGACCCATGAGTGTGTAAGTGCATGTTTGCTTTTTCTACTGTATGAAATGAGACGGCAGAAGAAAAGATTGTGTGGAACTAAGCATAAACTATTTTTTTTTAGTTTTATAAAAATAAGATGTAAGTTATATTTAATTGCAGAGATGAGCACCTTGTTCTATTTCCATATCAAACTTTTAATGTGAAAAAACTTTTATTAAGGTGAATAATACTGTCTTTGCTGTTCCTACCTGACAGAAAAAATATATTCTTACAGGGACTTGAATTTAGGCTACACGTTCATAATAATGACTTTACAGTGGAGGAGAGTGGATACTTTTACGGCACTTTGCATCTCCTGCGACAGCATTGAAAATGTTTTGCCTTTAATATTTCCAGATTCTTATCACATTAGTTATTAATCCTGCCTGACTTTCAACATGTTCCCGAGCTTTCAGGTGAAACCAATCTCTCTCCCTCTCTCTCCGTTCTCATTCGTCCTGTCCGCCCTCTGTTTTTATTTGCCTCCCCCCCCCCTCGCCAGGTGTGTCTCTCGTGTCCCTCCAGTCCAGAGAAAAACCGAGGGGCTGTGCTGGCTGCAACGGGAAGATCCGGGACCGCTTCATGCTGCAGGCGCTGGACAGGTACTGGCACGAGGACTGTCTGAAGTGCGCCTGCTGCGACTGCCACCTGGGCCGCATGGGCTCCACCCTCTACACCCGCGCCAACCTCATCCTCTGCCGCAGGGACTACCTGAGGTAACTCCGAGCCTCCCGCGGCCATCTAGAGAGGGTGTAAAAAATGACCGACTCAAAAAGCATCTTCCCAGAAGTGAAGCACAGCATTTGCAGTGTACAAATAACGGTAAAGCAGATGCTGTATAAGACTGTTGTGGCCATAGAGCCACTCAGGATCCAAGTAAAAGAGAATAATCTGATCATGTAGGAGGAAGGATGTTGGAACAGAGATATAAACTTCAGTCTGAGAGCCTCAAATTTACAGCACAGCAGAAATCGAAATAGACAAAAGAAACATACAAATACAATAATGCATTTACTGATAAAACAACAAAAAACTATAAAGTAACAGCTTTTCAAATGTAGATAACCAGATGACCCTTTTAGTCATAAACAGCACAGTCAGCCAATCTGTGCAAAATCAAAAAAATTATCAACTGTTCACAGTTGATTTTCACCCCAAACTTGGTGAAACCTCAAGGGGGAAGTTTCACGTTTGTTAGAGATACTAAAAAACACCTCAGTGGATGAGTCCAAGCACATTTTACCCACGCTCGGCCTGTTTTGAGTCGTCATGTCGAACTGTGCATTGGAGTTGACGACAGCGTTTCCTGTGTAGCTGGTTGTGCAGCTGGATCCATGAATTAAAAACACCACATATATCACGTTCATTAACAAAACTGAACTAGTTTAAAGGTGAAGGGCTCAAGAAAGTTTGATAAGAAAAGCAACCATGAGCTCACGCAGTCTGGACTAAAACCCTTTATGTACAGTAGCAGGATAAGACGACTGTTGACCCCTCGGCAAGGTTTCGAGTGTTTGTTAAAGGATTTAATCAAAGCCACATCGGTGCAGCATGCGGTCTGTGACCGCTCAGCTTATTATTCCGGTCACTGGAACCCGTTTTGCTAAAAACTTCATCCCAATTTCACTCGATTATTGGACAATAAACAGCAGAAAAAGGGGAAAGAAACTGGGGAACAGAGGGTCAAGTTGTTGCAGGAAGGAACGGACGCCAACATTCGACAAAATGTTCAAGAACAGCTCGTCATTTTGGGACATAAGCCCGTTTGGTTTCTCGCTCGGAGTTAGATGAGAAGATTGATACCCCTCTCTTCACTGTAGAGTCGATATGCAGCTGGAGCCAGCAGCTGGTGGGTTTAGCTTAGCATAAAGTCTGGGAATTTGGGATGGGGGGGGGGTGTTGGCGGGGGGGGGGGGTGTTGGCGGGGGGGGGGGGTGTTGGGGGAGTAGCTGGGCCAAGCTCTGTCTCTTGGCAAATCGCTGGACTATGTCTTGGCAGGGGTCAGTAACTTCCTGCTCTTTGCGCCCCCCCCCAAGCCAAGAAATATATGAAATATATTGTCACATAAAAGCCATGAAAAGTAGGATTTTTTTTTTAGCCTAAAAAAAAAAAATTAAAAAAAAAAAAATTATATAAATATATATATATATATATATATATATATATATATAATGTGTTAATCAGTGAGTTTTGGTGGTGCTAGGAGGCCGATTTTGTTACTGCTGGCTGAGCCAGTCTTTGTGCCAAGATGAGCTAAACTAAGCTAAGATAAACTAGGCTAAGCTAAGCTGAGCTAGCCGCCTGCTGATCGAATTAGCAAAAGAAGCAAATTCCAAAATGTCAGAACCGCTGCTTAAAGTAAACTCCTCCAAGTCGAGGAAACTACACGCTGATACACCGTCTGCTAAGCTCGTCCAAAGAGCGGCAGGAAGTTTGCAGCACTCAACACAATTGGAAGCACTTCAAACACTCTCCGTGAAGGATTAGGAATAAATGTTTGTGGACCGTCTGAACGGCTCCTTTTGTGAAACCCCTTGGGAGGCGAGTTTATTCATTCGCCTGACCTTTCCGTGGCTGTGACGCAGCGCACAATGGACACACTGAGCGAGATTCTCCACCTTAAGGACCTTTGGACCGTGGATCTCGATGACGCCGCTCGCGAAGCCTAAATCTGGCTCGAACCGGGGGCTGGGGTGGGGTGTGTTTGTGTGTGTGTGTGTGTGTGTGTGTGTGTGGGGGGGGGGGGTACATACGCCTCATTTTCGGAAAAATAACGATGCGTGGTGTCGGGTCAGGCAGGAAGAAGAAGAAGAAGAAGAAGAAGAAAAAAAAACAACCAAAAAACCCCTCCTGATATCTCGGGCCACATTGCTGAGCTCATGTGTTAGTCTCATGTACAGTCCAGCTGGATTCGGTTGGAGCTAAGTCTCTCATTAGCCGCGCTGCACTTAAGAGACCGAAACCCCTTTTGACAGTTAAATTGGCTAGATTGCCTCCTGTTTTCCTCATCATTGTGAGGGCGCGGGCCGAAAGCCTTTGAAGAGCGGGATTAAAACCATGTGATTTCTTTTAATTGGACCATTAGTAGAGAATTAGCATTGAGCCCTCGCAGCCTCGTTAAGGAGGAGGAAAAAAAAAAGGGGGGGGCGGAAAGAAAACCCACCAGGTGCCTGTTCAGGACTCAGGCTCGTTAGATCAGAACATTCTGTTAATTAGGACTCGCTTTTGTTCCAGCGTTGGTCACTCGCTTGATGACGTTTTTCATTCGTCGTCCGAGAGGTTCTGGGATGCACATGCTCAAGCCTTTTTTCTTTTCTTCTTCCCCCCATGTCCCCCCTTCTATCGTTTTTTTTTTTTCATAACGGTCCCTCCTATGCGACCCCCCCCCCTTTCTTTCCTTCTTTCTTTTTTTTTTTTTAATTTGGCCTCTAATGGAATATGGAAATCGGCGGCGGCCACTTACCTTCATGTGTGCGCAGGGCTCTCAGAGGGGCGTTTGTTTTCGCCCTCTCGGAGGTGAATGGGAGGTGAAGCAATCCGCAGCTGGTCGGCATCGAGTCGCTGAGTATTTTCAAAAAAACAAAAAAGAAACCCCCAAAAAAACCAACAACGCTGGGTTTGTTCTCGGGTGGTTCGAGGACAAAGTTCAAATGCTGTCACATAAATTGTTAGTTCCAGGAGAAGGGTGTAATAAAGGGACTCTCAAGTTCTTACCTGTGAACTCGGGATAAAAAAAAAGAAAGAAGAAAAACATTAATCTGGCTCTGAAAAGTGACATTTTCATATAAATCGTGACATTTATCGTTCATATCAGTGGATCTCCATTTTACTGCTCCATCAGCAGCTGGTATGATGCAATAGAGATCCGAGTTATATTGAGGTTATGAAAAGTTGGGGGGTAGTTTGTTTTTTTTTTTATATTTGATGTTCTGCACGTTCAATTTTTGAAGTGAGCTTCCTGCAAGAGCAACGTTTTTCAGAGTAAATGGAAAATATATTGCAGTTATGCTGCATTCAAAGCACGTTGGCAGAATGGGGATAAACAGGAAAACATCCTGTTGCTACCACATGTAAGCGTTCAAATATCCGTATTAACGCTGTGATCGGCCGGCCCTGCGTCAAATATATTCCAGCTGTTTATTAACCAAATGTAAAGAAACTGTCGAGGCTACACAACCAGCCACTTCTCATTAGCCGACTCTCTTTGTTTTAGGGTTAACACTTTTTTTTTTGAATTTACATGGCCGTGGCCAGAAAATTCCTCCAAATTACAACTGGGAGGCTCATGTGAGTGATTTTTTTTTTTCCTACTTAGGCTGGCATGTATTTATGGTCTGTATAATGAGACATGAGCGTTGCATTAGTTTGCATTAGAGGAACAGCAGTGGCACACACAAACACACACACACACACACACACACACACACACACACACACACACACACACACACACACACACAAACACAAAAACACACACACAAACACACACACAAAGCATAATCTGTAGGAAAATGGAACTCAGATCGACCCCAGTTTGCACATGACCAACATGCAACAGGGCCTCGTCGAACCACTTTTAAGGCTCCTTTCCTTTCCTAGCCCTCCCCCACCACCACCACCAACACCACCCTTCAGATCTTGGCCGAAATGTGTGTGCCCAGACTACAGGTCTGCTTGTCACCCCCCCCCCCGTCTCCTCTCCGCAGGCTCTTCGGGGTGACGGGGAACTGCGCGGCCTGCAGTAAGATGATCCCGGCATTCGAGATGGTGATGAGAGCCAGAGACAACGTTTACCATTTAGACTGCTTTGCCTGTCAGCTCTGCCGCCAGAGGTAAGATTAGGGGAGCAATTAGCTGAGGGGGCGGGGGTGGGGGGGTTTGACAGTTGACTTATGATGGCGGCGTGTACCAGTGAGCTCACCAGTCCTCATGAGTGTTGTTGCCAATGAATTGTAATCAGAACGTGATGAAATTTACTTGCACGGTTTTAAAAACCCGAGGGGGTTAACGACTTTGCGTATAACTCGGGTAGTTAATCAGGCAGCAATCACGGAAGATTAATTTTCTTGATTCTCACAACGGTGGATGTATTCTGAAAATACGCCCGAAATGCTCCTCCGGGACCCCGTGATTCACTTCAGCTCCAGCGAGGAGCTGAGACCCAGATCCATATTTTTTTTTTTTTTTTTTTAATTCCATCTCTGCAGATTCTGCGTGGGAGACAAGTTTTTCCTCAAAAACAACATGATCCTGTGCCAGCTGGACTACGAAGGAGGCCATCTCAACGGCAATGCCGAGAGGCCGCCCCAATAAGAGGTAATATTCGGACGACGATGAATTACGGCCCCATACAGCTGCTCCGTCAGTTTGAACCAAACCATGCACTTAGATATCTGGACGGTATACAAGCGAAGTTGCGGGCTCATCCAAAGTATGACCATATGTAGACATGAGACTTTAGATCTGAGGCCGCTGACATTAGCAGGAGAATGCGCGCCGAGATACGCTGTGGCGCGTTATCTCTGAAGCTCCGCCTTAGGTGACATTTAGCGTGGAGGCAGTTTACAAATATTCAGTTTTTGGACTGAAGTCCGATAACTTAATCCATGCTGTGTGTCAGGTTTTTGAATATCTTGAGCAGATACAAAGCAGGTTTAGAGCCAGCTGTGTCTCATGCATTAAATTGAACCTTGTCCCCTAAAATCCCCTTTCAAACAAACCCTTCAGTGAATGTCTGATAATTTGCCCTTTCACTCAGCAAACCGAACTAGACGTTGGTGGTTTTGCCAACGCTGTGAACCACTTGCCTTCATGTTAAACTCAGGCACCAGGTTTTGTTTAAAATATACTTGATGCAAGTAATTTTCACATTAAAAACTGCACAATTTTTTTTACATTATGTTGTAAAAGGAAACCGGTTGCTTTCTTCGACAAAAACGCACAGAGAATAATGACTCAGCTATGAAGCTGTACTGCACTTCTTTTTTTTTTTTTTTTACCTGTTTTAGCTCAGCAGCAGCACTATAAGCTAATTAAAAAAATAAATAAAACATTTAGAAGCTTAATATCAAGATATTTTTGCAGGAGTCGGTGTAGACCAAAGCAGAGCAAAAAAAAAAGAGAGAGTGAATGTTTGGGCTTAGATTCATCAGGTGGCTAACACATGAATGATAATTCTCAGCTGGATGTGTAAACAGACGTGTTTCAGCCAAAGTCGTAGCTGCAACAACCTTATAAGGCAATGACTTGTCAATTGTTTTTGCTTCTCAGCTTGTTTAGAAGTTGGTCAGCCCCCGAGTGGCCGAGAAAAACGATTAGTGCAGCTTTAAAGTTTGTTGTGGTTACTCACAACCTCGTACTTCACTGGAACATGAGATGCTATTCTGAATACTAATTAAAAAAAAAAAACAAAAAAAGAGATCAGACCCTGAGTCATTTCCTGGGAAGTGTCACATCTCCGCAAAATTTACCATCCGGCGTCACAGGAGACCGGCGGGTCCGAAGGGTTGCATGTGAAGCCCTTTAGAAGTCGACCACAACCCAGGAAAAATGTTAATGCTTCACTAAAGAGGAACCATCACACAATGAAGAGCTTAAAATAAAGCGTTATTCTGAATCACAAAGAAGAGGAGAACGTGTCCTCTGTGCCAACAGGAGATGATGAATCAGAGATTGAGGCTGAACTCAATGAGGTCTTTTTTTTAAAGGAATTTACAGTAATATTTACAGTAATATTAACATTATTACTATGGTGGCAAAACAGCGAACACTGGCTGGTCGAAGACAGTCGAAGAGCGGTCGCCCTTTTCGGTTGTGACACCAACATGTCATCGCTTCAAAATAAAACATATATGTACTCGTCACCTGGTCGTTAGCTGATGTACTTACTGAACGCCAACTATGCTGCTGTAGCTTCAATACAATGAAAGTAGTGCGTGGCTGCGAGTGAGCTGAGCTTGTCCACGATACATCCAGGGTGCAGTGTCACGTATGCATCAGATATGTGATTTTACTGAATCGGTATTTTTTTTTTTTTTTTAGACTGTCAGTTAGTGGATCCGCCTGCAGGTGCCCTCTCTGAAGCGTGAAAACGGCGTGCGAACGAACCCCGTGGGGGCAGAGCACTTCCCCTGCTCAGCCTCGCGATGGGCGTGCGAGCCGCCGCGAGGCTATATTGTTGGACGGAGGTTGAAAGCAAGTGCAGCAGATACCACGGACCCCACAGCTGTTAGGGTTTCAGGCTTTCTGCTCCGGTTTCAGAAACAACCCCCCCCCCCTCCCCCGAAGCCACCAGCAGGCCAAACCTGTCATTATCATACTAACTGTACAAGTACAGCTCGTAAAATACGCAACACTCATCAGACTCTGGAACTGGAGAGCTTTTAATTTTGGTCGGTTTCAAGTCGTCCTGAGTTCGTGCTTTCAGAGCTTGTTTTTTTTTTTTCTCCCTTCTTCTTTTTTCAAAATAAAAGTCCTCGTATACGTGAGGACATGACCGGCTCTGGGGGTTTAAATCAATTTTATTGTCAACTGAGAAATGAGGTATCTTTAAAACATCTGTTGTCAGAGGTTCGTTCTCAGTTTGTTTTGTTTGGAGCGTGTTAAAACGGGAGTGGACTTTAGAAATGTGGCTCCAGCACTGTAATTTCAATAAAATGGCTGCAGCGAAGGCTTCTTGGCTTCCAGATGCTGTAACTCTTTATAACTGTGCTCGCAGGACCCAAATAGCTTTGTTGATGTTGGATTTTCCTTTTTTTTTATATAGACGTATTCAAGCTTACAACAAAGATTTTACATACATGTGACCACTGAGTTTCTGTGTTTACTTTTCTTAGTTTTTGTTGATTTATGTATATGTATAATTACGTTTGCATAACACAGGCTTCAAACTCTACACACTACTTCAAATCTAGATCATAAGTTAGATAAAGACAATAAGAATCAAGTTTTTGCAGGTTTTACCATAATAACAGTGATATAATTTGCTTTACTTGAAATTTCTTCTTTTAAAAGTACAAATCTCCTGCATGAGATGCAACTGTCTGCCTATGCCATTGTCTCTAACACCAAATCCAACTATAGATAACAGGTCAATTTAAAAGACAAAGCACAGAATTAAATAATATTAGTTAAATGCCATTTTCTCATTTGTAGATAAGTAACAGTTTGATTAGGAAGTGGTGCTGGCGACGGCCCCTTTAGAGACCAGTTCTTATAATTAACTAAGCATAAAGGTGACACACTTTCACTGAGCTATTACACTAGGTGCACGATGTTTTTCTCCAACTTCCTGGGTTAGAATTTTTTTGTTTTATTGCTAACAAGGCGTTAGGAACAGTATAAGCATGTAGTGAGCAGAAAATAATTTATGCATTATAAATACTGTGCAATAATATACGCAGTGTGTAAAACTAAAGGGATTTAAGGCTTCTTGGTGCAAACAAAGAGTTTAATTTCTGTAGGTGATTATCATAGTTTGGGACATAATTTCACATAATTTCACATAATTGTCAAGCTTAGGTTACTATTAAAGGATAATTGTGTTATTCTATATTTTTCTTACTGTCATAAACCAATTGTGTCCTACCGAACATGAAGTGAATCTTTAAAAACGTTTCCCTTTTCTTATTTCTTATCTATTTTCAAGGGAACACACATTAATCAGCATTTCCCTTGATGTCAGCTGACGGGCTCATTCCACCTCTGAAACAACTCAAATGATGGTTTAAAATATGAATACAGCCATAAAGACAGCAACAGAGGCAAAATAAGTAACAACAACAAAATAAGCATTCTCAAGATGGCACTGAAGCTATGCTTAAGAATAGGAAACCGCAAAAAAAAAAAATTGTACAGCAACAACATCCAGATTTTGGTACCAGTGACCACACTGTGACCCAAAAGTAAAGCAGTACTGAATATTACCCTTTTTAGACACATGCTGCTATTCAGAGCAGCAGTAATGCATAAGTAAAATAGGACAATCATAATGTTGACCCTGATGAAATGTTAACAGATGAGGAACATTGGTCCCCTGACACATGAGCCAATGCTGCAGGAGTTGTAAGACACAACTATAAAACATCGTAACACACTGTTAATGAAGTGCTTCTCACACAGGGGCAAATAGTGCATTAACTGGGGACCAGTTTCAACGGCGGACTAATCCACATTTGGTGCTCTAGTGAGTTTTTAAAGCAGCAGAATGATGTGTGTGAGGAGGCTGAGATGAAATAAACAACAGTGTGTGTGCATATGTGTGTAGTGATGAAGGAACGTGTGACCCGGTGCAACAGTGTGGCTCGACCATTAACCATTTTTGGACACCGATGGAGCACTGGAAAAACAAAGAGGAATAAGATCAGGCTCTGACTAAAAAAAAGAAAAATAATACTTGTCAGTGGGATCAATTCGTTCTCAGATTTGCTGACAATAGGAAAAATATACCAGGCCTGTCTTTTAGATATATGACTCATTTAAGACCGTTGCATGTAAAACTGTCATTTTTTGAGTAGTCTACTGCCTTTCGCTCTTGAAATATAATAAAAAAAATGTATTCAGTGTCTTTTTCCAAAGGGGAAAAATATTATTTTCTATTGAAAGTCTCCTCGCAGCAAATTACACAAGTATTCATCCAGAGTGTACACCACAATTTATTACAAGACAAATAACCCTTCTGTTATGATCCCGCAATTAGTGGATACATAAGCCTGATCATATTTTTTTATTAAGCCTCTAAAACCGCACAGATTGACCTGGAGCTATTTTATATTTTCCTCCCCTTTCCCTCTCTGCAGATCAGAACAGGACGACTGTGAGCCAGTCGGACTCACAGCAGCTTCCTGTTTCAGACTGAACCATGTGTGGAAATAATGCCGACTGGGACGCGTTCTCCCCAGCGGTGCACGTTTCGAACTCTCCGCCGCAGAGCCACGCGGCAAACGACCCCCGAAAATCTGTCGATTCTGATCAGACGGACCAGAGGTCAGCCCGGATGGAATAATGAAACCGAGGAGGACATTTTTTTTTTTCCTGGAGCACTTAATTTGGACTGTGATGATTCTGCCCATTTATTTTTTTACATTCAACCAAAAATAGCGTGAACTAGTGTTTGCAAACAATTTGTAGAGTCCATTTCACACTCAGTCAATTAACACTTAAAATACCCGATAGATGAGGCGAAGCCAAACAGGCCACATGTAGCATTGTGCAAGTCACCCATCAGAAAGAAACACTAAGTTCTCAGTGATCATCAGATCAATCCGGCAGTCGATGACCTGCTTTTCTGTGGTGGGTCCGACCTATCTGGCCCGAAGGAAGCCCCCGAACCGAACCGAACCGAACCACATTCGCTGACACCTCTTGGTTCGGCTTAACAACCGAGGAGGATCAACTGATTGTCTCTTCACCTATCAACTCCAAAAGCCTGAGTCAAGACTTTAAACTTTAGCCTTGTTTCCACTCTGATCTCCAGCTATTTTATTTTTCCTGCATTAATTAAACGTCATTTTAATTTCAGTTGGTGTGCTCATTATTTATGCACTTAGATGCCCGTAATTAGCAGGAGAGGGGCATGACACCAGAGGGAAGAAGATCATTTAAAAATTCCAGGCTTTTAATGAGAAATAGCAGATCTAATAAGATACCTAGAAATTTCTAAAATTACATCTCTACGCCTGTCAGAATCCTCTATTGTCATACTCATCATTCTGCACCATGAAGGTCAAACAGCCAAATGAATCTACATGAGCAGGTGCATCAAGTCAACTCCCTTCTTGCATGTGAGACATGAAACCGTTTGGATTTGATTCTTAGTTTTAGTCAATATCTCTCTCAACAAACCGCTATTTAACAACACCTTGCCTTTTCAGACAGGATACTGATTGTTTGATTTGGCTGTATATTGGGTTACAATCTGCGAGGAATGAGCAGAACAGACCCGTGAACCGAAGTTGTCACCTACAGAAAAAGTTTACGTGAAATATTTATCATTCCTGTGGAGAACGCGAGATGCTGCAGCACATAATTAAGGAAAACTGCACAGAATGAAGAATATGAGCTGTGAGGAAAACAAAACCAAACATAATTAGTGTCTACAAAACAAAAAAAAGGGATTTACCATTACCATTACCTCTATGCACTATACTACGCATCAGAATCATTGTACAGACTTGGAACTATAATATATATCTCAGTAATAGTACAGACTTACACCATATAGAGTGAATGTGAATTCAAGACATTACACACTTAAGTTGATATCAGTTAGTTAGGCTGATTCCAGGGAGAGATGATAGATAGTGGATGATAAAATATTATAAACAAGAACAATACATTTACAAACAAGAGTTAATCTAATTTACATTTTTTCCATACTTGTACTGACTTTTTTTGGAAGTCAGCTCAAATGAATGTCTTTCAGTCTGTATATTTTGAGAACCCAAACAAAACCCACATTCCAAAAAAGTATTTTGCGAGATGCGTTGCCTGCCAAAGTTCGTGGAATTAAAAGTTCAACAGTTCATTAACATCTGAAGAAAGGTTCTTTTTTTAACAAATTATTTTTTTTACTGCGAGGCCCGTTTGTACTTTTTCGATTCCCACTTCAAATATTAATATTATGGAATATGTTGTTTGCCCGGAGGTTGCTCAAACTTTGCACACAACTGCGTATGGGACTTAAAAGAAATAAACGAAAATGTGCACGGAATGTCATCACTTCGAACTTAAGATACGTTAAACTAACTGTTTATGAGGCTATATTTGATATGATATGGTATGTACCGCTACTTTTTAATTTATTTTATTCTTAAATGTCTGAATAATAAAGACACATTTCCAGGCTCCATTTTAAAAAAAAGGACGGGACGGTGCTCTGTCGCCCCCCAGCGGCGGAGCGCGCTAATCACGCCCCCTCGGCCCACTTCCGCTCCTTGCGTCACCACTAGGAAGTCGAAGCGTGCGGCGTGGCCCCGCCCCCTCCCTGCGCCCCGCCCCCTCCGTCTCCTCCGTCCTCTCGTCGTGTACCTGCCGGAGCCCGGCGCCGTTTCCCCGCATCGATCCGCACACACGCACCTCGTCGCGGACGGTGACCTCGTACCTGTCGGCATGACGCTGTCCACGTTCCAGAAGGTGACCCTCGCTACCTGTCTGGCGCTGTGCGTGGCGCTGCTGCTGCCCAAGCTGCTGCTGTCCCGCGGGAGGAAGGATGCTGCGGAGCGGCCGGAGGGTGAGTCTCCTCCGGCGGCTCCCCCGCCGTCGTCGGGGCCGCTCCTCTCGGCGTGTCGGCGGCTGGTCGGGGGGCGGAGGGCGGCCTTTCGTTTCACTGGCGTTTAAAAGTGGGGATGTGATCATTGTTTTTTATGTATCTCAAGGAATCTGTGTCCGGTGCATTAGCCGGCGTATCATCGTTCTGGCAATTACATTATCCTCCCTGAAGGGGGCGCCACAAAAAAAAATACTGACACCATTTTAAGAATGATTCAAAATAAAGTTTGTATAAAATAAAGATATTATGCGCCCGGGTTAAACAAACAGGTTGTATTTACTCATATTAATGGGGCAGAAAAAAATGTTAGGTCATGCATAAAGGTATTTTGCTGTGTTGGTTTTATATTTAATCGTATTGAAAGCAGAGGAAAAACTAACTGAGCCTGGCTTATTTACTTATTATTTACCTGTTCACCAAAGAGCAAAATGTCCCTGTCAAATAAACACATGAAATAAAGTAAGAAACTAGAAACGCCTCTCAACAAATGCAGCTCAACTTGGAAGCTGGAAACAGAGAATATTAACGGTCATTTGATAATCGCAGACAGTTTCAGTGACTAACGCATCAATAAACCTTAGTAGAGTAGCAGTATTATTTTTATTTTATTTAACTACGTCAGTTTGTTCACTATTCTCTCGCAATAATCTCTTTTTCAGGTAAAACAATTCCTTGTTCCAGCTCAGTTTGAATGGAAAACAGTCATTTTATATATGTTTAAGTGTCAGGACAAATTCCACAACATTTATCGGACTTCCTGTTGATTTTTGGTTATATTCTACATGCTGTTTTTTATATTGTACATTAGTCACGCTCCCTTCTCACCTGTCTTCCACTCGCCGCAGGTTCAGGTCGCTTCCCGCCGATGATGCACCGTCAGATGGCCCCGGAGGGCCGCGGCCAGAGGGCCGCGAGCGCCGGTTTCTCCAGGGCCCATAACACGGAGGCCATAGCCAAGGCGAAGGGAGCTGGGATGGGGGCCGGAACCGGAGGCAAATCCAATCTGGCAGGACAGATCATCCCCGTGTACGGCTTCGGGATCTTACTCTACATCCTCTACATACTGTTCAAGGTAAGTAAAAGCTTTAATTCCACAGTGCTAGAATATACCTTTAAAAATTGTGACACATTATAAATACGTTATAAATACATCTAAATATTTCTAAGTAAAGAATTGAGTGGCGTATCAATGTCATATTGGCTCTAGAAAGAAAAAAATTCAAACGACTCTAGGGCTGCAACTAACAGTTAGTTCAGTTATCACTTTACCAGTCTCACAATCAATTGTTTTGTGAATAAAATGTCATAAAACAGTGAGAAATGGAAGCGATAATCCTGTCATTGTCTCCCTGTCAGATCACTTCTAAGGGGAGCAACAAACCGTCGGAGGGCCGGTTCCCTTCAGTCCGCTCAGAGAACATGAAGAGGAAGATCAGTGAGTAGCATTCAGCAACAATTATACTTTTTTTAGTAGCATTCAGCAACTTCTAGCACTTGCCTCCATCTCAGTGGATAAATAGATTAAGCCCTAAGTACCTGCCCCGTTGCTCTCCAAACACACTTTTAACAGTGCATTTGTGACGGTCGCACGTCTAATTTTTAAATACATGCAGGTCTTCTTTCTATTACAGTTTGACCGCACTTGTTTTGCATGCATCTATTGTCTTGATTCTGATTTTTGGATAAATGATTGTAATGTAGTGATATTTTCTTGAGGATTAACTCTGGATTAACTGATTGTAATGTAGTGATATTTTCTTGAGGATTAACTCTGCCGCACAGCACTGCAGCAAGTGGTGTAAATATTTTAGTTTCTATTATCCAATGAATGCTGTGAAACAATAGTTAGGGAATCAGTGAGGGCTGAGGGGCAAAAAAAGAGGTGATGAGATTCACCAGAAGTCAGGATTAACACAGCATAAATTCAACAAAAGCAGTAAAAAACTGAAGTGCTAATCGTTATTCAGCTTGTGAAAATGTGACAGGATAAAGTCGCACAGTTGTCATAGTGGACAAATGTGGCTCACATGGGTAGAGGCCTTAGGTGGAGTTAATGTTCCACTTTTGTTGATGTAACTCAGGCTATCACGCATCAAAGGCAACATTTCTTTGGAAATTAGCAGTAAGTGATTTGTTATTTTTTAACTGGGGGGGAGGGCACTTGCTCTTTCCCCCATCTACTGTTTCGCTCCTGTACATGACAGACAGAGAGAGAGAGAGAGAGACAGAAAGACAGAGAGAGAGAATAAAAGAGATCCACATCTGCCCAAACACTCTTCAATATGGCCACTTTATATTAGCACAACATTAACACAACATGCTGTGCTTGTGATGGTTTAAACCTTATCTCAATTTATATAAATGTAGCAGGTTAGTTTCCTCAGTCATTTTACCAGCTCCACTCTAAGGTTACACCAAACATCTTTAGTATGTGTAATATGTGTGTGTGTGTGTGTGGCACATTAAGTCACGTCCAGTCTTACTGGCTGACGTCCATGTTTGTCTCAATAGTGCATAAATATAACGAGAGACGAATTAATGTTAGTTATTTTTCTGGCATATTGATTCCTGCAAAGCATCACGCAGTGGGATGGATGGCAGTGCAAAAACTACACCTGAATACGTGTCGGCCCATTAGATACTTTTCTGGCAGACTGACTTTTTTGGCAGATGATTCTCAGTCTAGACTTCCTTCTCTTTGCCCCCCCCCCACCCCCACAGCCGACTTTGAACTCGCTCAGCTGCAGGAGAAACTGAGGGAAACCGAGCTGGTGATGGAGAACATCGTTTCCAATGCCCACCACAGCCCTGACAGGTGGGCGTGAGCCTTTACCGCCGGATCACTTCATCGGTCGGCCTCCTCCCTCCCTTTTCCTGGTGGGAGGATCGACAGATTGAGCTAATTTGTTTATTTGTTCGTTTAACCGGCACATGCAGTAATGTGCAACATGACACTCCCAGAAAGCGTGAACGCAGAGTTCATTTCCTTTTGTCCCGTGTTGGTTGTTCTCAACACACTCATGTTTTATCTTCAGTGATTGGGCTGAATTTGTAAAATCCTATTAGATAAAAGTTTTTAAAAAATTCTTTACTCATTACTATGTGTAACTGGACTTTAAGCTGTGAATTGACTATGTAATAAGTATTTATTCTATTGAGAGCCTTGCAATCATCTTGGAAATTTTACATATGTGAGATTATCAGGGGTTTTTTTGTTTTTTTTTGCCTTATCCACACAAATATTAAACTGCTGAGTTGAAATTGTTTTCATGGAAAAATATAAAGGAAAATTCGAACGAAAGTTCAGCAAACCAATTTTCAAAAATGTACAAAATTTTACATTAAAAAAAATGAAGCATCTTACTTCTGGAGACCCAGCTTTGGTTCGCCGTCAACAAATCGATATATTAGTATAGTAAAAAAATGAGTTCCAATTCTGTATTAAATGTGTAACTTTAAGTGTAAGGAGGTGAAATGGGGACAATGACAGCTACCTGTCGCCTCATGAGCGTGACATTCGGACGTGGCGTCTGTTGATGAGTGTTTTCCGTCTGTGGCGCAGGGTGAAGGGGGTGATGGCGGACCAGGAGGAGAGCCTCCTGCAGCAGCTGACGGAGATAACCCGGGTCATGCAGGAGGGCCAGCTGGTAGAGGGCATGACTCCGGAAAAGAAAGGCCGGGACGACTGGGAGGGTATGTGACCCAGCGTGCTCTCGGCGGATGTTTTATAATGTAGCATTGTTTACATAATTTCCGGTTTCCCAGCTCATTGTCTGAAATTCTGTAGGTCACGCAGAGTTTGGTGGTTCAGGGAGGGTTCAGCATCCAAGTTCTTGAAAAAAATGACTCATGAAATTTCTCTTCATTTTACTCACAGAATATCCCGAGGAGCCTCATCAGTACTGGGAACATTCGCGCTGCTGTTGCCAGCACAGTCAGCAGCGCTACAGCCCGCAGGCGGAGGCCGAGAGGACCGAAGACGCCGGGGCCATCCCGGCGGGACCCGTCCTGGCAGGGCCCGTCCCAGCGGGGCCCGTCCTCCCCGAGGACGTCCAAGGCGGAGGAGAGGCCGGGGAGGAGGATCTGAGCGTGGACACGCCAAGGGGACCCGATTTTAAACCGGTGAACGAAGAGGACGCAGGGCCGGTGAGTGTAAACCAGAGGGCGGACCCGCACAGACACAGGGAGGAGGGAGGGGGGCAAATCGATCTGGGCGTCCCAGACGAGGACCTGGCCGGAGTCCTGAAGGAGCTGGAGCTCACGCTGAAGATGACGTCTAGGATGGAGCAGGAGATGATCGAGGACCTCGCCCGGCCTGCGGAGACGGAAGCCGCCCACAGCCAGGTCAGACGGAGGAACAAGAGGAGGCGGGCGAAGAAAGCTGCGCAATGACCCTGCCAGGATGAATGCGGTATAAATTTGAGCCTGGGGTTTGTGAGGACACTTTCTTACTTTTTAAGTCCGCTCCAATTCAGATGGGCAATGATGTAAAGTTGGTGAAAGCATGAAAATTTCTTGCAAGCCTTCTTTATCTTTACTTGAAGTGACTAAGTGAGAAATCTGCATACAGGGCAACAGTTTTTATCTATTTGCATATTAAAAAATTCTAAAAATACAAAAAATAGCTATAGTTAAGGGTCTTAGAACTTCTAAACATACTCAACATTCTTATCTTGGAAAAACAAGGGCCTCATTTTTAAATAATCTTAGTCAGATATGATATTGCCACAAGATAGTAATACATGGATTTTTGTTTAGTTTAAACCCACAAGAAGTGCAGACAGGACTTCAGGTCCAGATTTTAAGTAACAATAGTTGAAAAACTGTATCTTGAAATACTGCTGGCAGTGAAAAGTATTTATTTCTGTTAGGGAAAGGTTGAGTTAGTTATGATACTTGATCCTTCCTCAGCAAGCATCAGATTCTTTTCCTGGAAAATGATGTAACATTATTCAACGTTGCATCAAGGTCGTTACCCAGAGAACAGGACCTAAACAAAACATGTGTGTTCTGCAAATTGATCTGTTTTGGAAAAATCAGGAATAAGTGATTCTAGTTCAGACCAGGACACATTCTACTGCGGGAAATGTCCTTGTTGGCAGCAAGTGTGCAGCTGACGAAACCTGGATCCGCAAAGCAAACACACACAGGTTAAGTCTGATCACACACTGTTAAAGTAAATTACTGTAACTTACTGGGGAGGTTGTGCTTTTTCCGTTGTCAGCGTGTGTCTTGAACAAAACACTAATTTTAAATTTCCTTTGTCTTCTAGTCCAAGGTTGAAATTTTTTATTTTTTTTTTAATTAATTTTTGATTTTATTTTTTTTAGAGACAAGACCCTGGATTTGATTTAACAGCTTTAGTGCTGATACACATCATAAACGCAGTGCAGCAAACCTGAGAAAACGGGACAATGCATACGGGACATACAATCGTGTCCTGTCTTTTTGGTTTAACACAGTTTGTGATGGAAAGAAATTGTATCTTCGGTACCAATAATATAAGCTTTTAACGAACCTGCTGTCTTCAACTCTGAACTGTTTAAGAGGTTTTTACTTTTATAAAATGAATTTATTTATTCACTGTACAGAAAAAAGCACCTGAGAATGAATATCAGCGATTAAAATACTGTGAATTCAAAATTTTCTGGATTCTCTGTTCACTCAAGTTTCCTTGAGGCTTTAAGTTTGATCTAATTTATTCTAAATTGTCACAAGATTAAAACTGTGAACGAGCTGAGTAAGACTGTTGATCTTCTAGATTCTGAAAGTTATTTTGCTGTAGGACTCACTGTAGGGTCACAAAAATCTGTATTAAGGTGGCAACTAATGAAAAAAGTGCAGCAGCACAATTCAAAAAAAAAAAAAAAAGTTTATTGTCTCATGTTACAGTTTACTCATACAAAAGCAACATCACTGGTTGATGTCAGCAGAGAATATTTTGGATTAACAGTTTAGCAAGTGGCACGTCACAACAACAACTTTCCCCCTCTACGATTTACTCTGTTGAGTTGCCGTAAGTATCAGGTTGGTCTGGGATCTGCAGAACACGGCTCGCTGCCTCAGTGCTCCATTGGCTCATCGGGTGCGTCTCCAGCGGGCTCTTCTGCAGGCTGGGCGACCTGAGGCACACACACACACACACACACAAGAAGTCTGTCAGCATGCAAACCTCTGAATCTTAACACTGATATTGATACTCCTAATGAAGTTTTAGTAAAGTGATGGATAGATGTATCCTTAAATATCACTTTCACGTTACTGCACAAAAAAAAGAAAAGAATTGAATCTATTCTTGTTTTTCTCAAACAAGAGTTTAAATATTTGCCCAGAACCCAAGACGTGTTTTAACAGCATATGCTAAAGGTGCATTTCAATGGGGAGACTAATCCCAAATATCACACTGTGCAGCTTACGACCCAAGAAAATTCAATCATTTGTTCCTTTATATGAAACCAAGCACAAGTCCAA
This sequence comes from Istiophorus platypterus, assembly GCA_016859345.1. Taxonomy (NCBI): domain Eukaryota; kingdom Metazoa; phylum Chordata; class Actinopteri; order Istiophoriformes; family Istiophoridae; genus Istiophorus; species Istiophorus platypterus. The sequence goes on along the minus strand of CM029121.1, from coordinate 24,589,855 downwards.
AATGGACTTGATAAGCAGGAGTCCAAACTGGACTTGATAAACCCTCAAACCCCTTGCGTTACCTTTCTCTGTGGCCTCTCCTCCAGTCCCTCCAGGAAGGGAGCAACATCATCGTCGTCATAGATGATGAACTCCATGTCCTTCCCCACGATGCCAATGGAAACGTTCTAAAAAAATACGAGGGGAAATTTAGTTATAAAATATCCTCTAGAGGAAGGCAATAAAAAGTCAATGGCAATACTGTTAGTGTCAAGGAAGGCTGGGCTTCAATAGGATTTTATCAGCTAGGGATCCAGTATCTTTTTACCGAGATGCACTAATTAGAATCTCTTATTTACTTCTATAAACGTCTAATAAGAACTAAATATTTTAAAAGGAACATTCGCCAAGTTTTACCAGATAGATTACACACTTCATTAGCCATTTAGCTAAAAGACAGAGGGTTTTTTTTTTTTTTGTTTGGAAAAATTGAGAGAAAATATAGAGCAGTCCGTATGAGATCTGTTAACTTATATCTTTTTGAAATCTTAGAGCCAGGTCTAAAAATGAAACCACAGGGAGGGGCTGGCGTACCTTGGTAGTGAGGTCCTGCTCGGTGGGGAGGGTTTCTCTGAGAGCACGGAGTCCGTGCTGGACCAGATCATTCAGGTTACCTGAAAGCAAAACACCAGGGGCCTAATGAAGTTATGTATTTTCAGGTCAGATTCACTTCAGGGTATTGAGATGTTCATTTCTTTGCATGCTTTTGCAAATTCATGAACACTTCACATAGTGAAACAATGAGCAGCGGTAATGATCAAAATATTTACAGTTTCAAGAATCACCTGACAAAACTGACTAACGAAGATACAAATACACCGATGTCCAGATGAAAAATGTCCAACTACAGAGCTTATAGTTTCAACAGCTGAAATAAGAGTGTGCAAGGCTAAGAAATGAAACTCCATCTCACAGTCGGAGAACTTGTCCATGCATCTCTCCAGGTAGGTGCGTGCAGACTGGGAACGAGCTCCGATCGACATGGCTTTGCAGTCAAAGTAGTTGGCTGATGGGCAGGTCTGAAAGATGTGAGGTCCCATGTCCTGGGTGACGTACGACAAACCAACAAGAACCGAGGTCAAATTTCATACTAAGTTCCAGATTCGTAAAACCTTAATTCTTTCACAGGGGACTCAGAGTTTAAGTACAGTTAATGCTACAGAGGAATAAGTGACATAAAATATTTGACCAACAGTGTAAGTGAGAAAACTTACATCATAGCCAGCAATGAGGAGTCCAACACCATAGGGCCTCCTTCCATACCTCTGTGTTGGGATTTGAGTTTCTGGAGTTTAGGTCAAGGATCAGTGCTGCCAGTCACATTTGTTATTTTTTGCTTTTCCAAGGCACCTCAACAGACAGCAGTTTGTTCTGTTTCCCCTCAATCCTACAGGGAGGCAGCCCAATAAAACCACTGACATACATACAGAGGGGAGGTAGCAATTAGTGTTCTTACGATTTGACACTGGGCAGAAATGATAAAGTTTCCAATAACGTCATCTGGCTGGGCACTTTTAAAAGTGTTTCCCTGCATTTATAGTCAGCTGTGGTTAATTTCTCACCCTGCCAACACAGTCTGGACAATAGCATGACATTTTAATTAGAGAACTTCATTTTAACAGTAGAGAGGATACTGCTGCCAACGAGAGAGACGAGACGTGATGTGGGGAGGGGCCTGTCAAAGACAAATCTGGAGTCCAGGCACTCCTGACGCATGAAGTTACTGTGGGAGAGACAGAGTAAATATTATCTAAAACTGATTACATATCTTAATATACAGCTTTACTGAAAAGCTCTGTCTAGACCCTTAAAGTATCTGCATCTTACCAGAGCAGTCTGGCATCAGCAGTCAGTCCAGCAATGGAGATACCGATGTGGTTGTCGACATGGAGGATCTTCTTCTGGTGGGCAGCCAGTTCAGACTGGGCTCTCTGCACAAAGACACAATCATGATGCATCAATCATGTGTGATCAAGCACTTGTTGTTTGACTGATGCCAGTATTTTGCTACATGCTTTCTCCATTGAATCAACACCTCTTCAACACAGTTTCAATACAAACTGAACATTTTAACATTCATTAATGGAGAATTTATTGCAGGACTGTTGTATTAGACTGCATTAGTCTTATCTAGGTGTTTCTAATAAACGGAACTTTCGGGACACTGGAATAGTTACGAAAAGATTTGGCGCTAACAGTCAGTATTAAAAATAGGACCGTCTTGTCAAAGCAAGTTCAGTTTACAGTCTCTAAACTGAGTGGATATGGTTTGAGACAAAATAATGGACAGTGACCAGCTTTGTGGCAATGCTCTAAGTCAGAAATTGACTCAAAACACCACAAAAACACTGACAGACAAGATACTTCATGATTTTACCTTTAGCGCAACCAGGACTGCATGGGTTCTGGACTTCAGTCCTACGGTTGCCGAGCCTTGCTTCACTGCCTCCATGGCATACTCGATCTGATGAATGCGGCCCTGTACACAGAGGAATACACGGTATTGTGCTATGGCATGAAAATAACACACAAACATTAAGTTGTTTTTCATCCTGTACAATGAATTAATGACAAAAGTGAAAGCAAACAGCGACTCACCTGTGGGCTCCATACTGTAACATCGTTGTCATACTGGTTGCGAAACTAAGGATAAAAAAACAAGCCATTAAATTGAAAATTACATTGAAAAACACTGGAGTTATTGCACAACATATAAGATATTCAGCTTACATAGGTATCTTGCATTATAAGCGCTTTTCTCAGGTACAGACCGAAGCTAAACAAGGCTCTGAACCCGTCTACACCACAGACTTTTCTAGACTGAAGTTTTAAATTACCAGCATTACTGAATAATTGATGATTCCAGCATTGAGTGCAGCCACTCACCAAAGAGACTCACGCAACAGAGAACACGCACCAAACTAGTAATGGTTATTAATGATGACGTTAAGCCCTGGGAACTGCGGAAAGCTAGCTCACACTAGCTGAATAAAAACTGTGTGAACATTTGCCGAATCATTACAGTGATCAGCTACTGGAGACGTGTGCGTTGGCTTAACAAAGACACGTTATTATTCTGAGGAAAAGCGAAAGTAAAAGACCCGGCACTTCCACTGCTGGTTCCAGTGATGCTAACTCGGCTTTCGCTAGCTAATTTCTGCTAGGTCCTAGCCTGCTAACTGACTAGTAAAGGGGCCGCGATACCTTTTTATTTGGCGCAAAATTAAAACAAATCGAGTTAACTGTGAACGCGATTTAATACGATATCTTTCGACAAATGTTAGCTGTGAACCGTTTATTTGAGCACACGGATAGTTCCGTTAGCAACAGCGCGGCTAACGTTAGCGGCTACTGAGGGTGTTTTGCTTACTCACAGTGCAAAAGTTAGCTAACTAACGGCAGTTTCGAGTCAAGGAATAACTCCCATTGTCTGAATATCTCAATATAACCTTGCTGTGCGATTTATGTGATGTTTGGGATATTTCGTATGATGTAAACCTGACGGTTATTTGTTGAATTTCATTCATTCTTACCATTTCTGCTTCTAAATGTGTCACCTCTCTCCGCCGGTGCGTTTAATCGTAGCTCGATTTATTTTCCTGGACGCGACGTCAGGGAAAAAAAGCAGAGCCCCGACTTTGAAAAATCAGTGATCGATTAGGTAAAGTCGTGGACTGGCTGCAAAACAAACCTTATCACCAAAGTTCAGTGTTTTTGTTCCTATAAATTTTAATCGATAAATTATAAAAATCATTAAATTTATCAATAAAGAAGACGCCCTGCTCCTCCCGAAAAAAGGAAAAAGGTTTAATATTTAATAAAGAAAATGATTTCTAAAAATTCAATCACTTCTTATCTGTTTTACTATCGTTGTCTTTATTGTGTCATTCTTTATTATTGCTCGGTATTATATAACATTTTATCTTTGTATTATTTGTAATTTAATGATTTTACCTGCCCCGTCGCAGATCTGAAATGTCAACCACGTGAAACACTTTGTAAATCTTTATTGAAAAGTGCTTTTAGAATAAAGTTTTGAGTAATTTCCTTCCTGAATCCGTTCGTCTGCTTCTTTTTTCTTTTCCTGCACTGACCCGAAAGTCGCAGTGTTTGTGCATGAACACTGGGCGGCAGCAGTAAATTAGAGGAGGACAATGTGGAGGCTTCACTGGGCCGTGGACATGGACGGTGAGCGAAGATTACTTATTGTTGTAGGAGACATTTATTTTCCCCACACAGAACAAAAAAGTCCAAGAAGAAAGAGGAACACATTTCTCTGTAGGAGACAACGGTGGGTGTTGTATGTGCTTGTTTCAGACTTTGTTGTCTGGCCACGTCTGCCAGTGTCAGTTGTGGAAAAGTCAGTCTGCTTAAGAGAATGAAAAATCCAGGAATGACACAGGCCCACGTTCACTTTACAACTGACTTTAGTCCAGTTCAGTTTGAAAAAAGTCTGTGATTTCAACTAACACAACAATATGGTGAATCAGATTTTGTAATACTTGATGATAATAGCAGTTTTTATGTTAAGTGTTCAAATTAAAAAATAAGCAGCAGCAAATTGGATTTTATTGTCCCATCCCAATTTAAATTTTTGTCGTGTGTGATGCAGTTTTACTTCCTCTTATAATGTCAGATAAACTAAATAATTCACTGATTCAATAGACATATGAATAAATTGACAGAATAGACGTAGTCATGTAATTCAGATAACATCTGTGAAAACTCAAAAGCAGTTGTGAGAAGAAGGCAGTGGCAGTTCATGTGCAGTCTCCTTCTTTAAAGGTGAATGCCACCCATTTTAATAATTCACATATGTCAATTCTGTACCACAGAGCACTTCAGTCAATAGTTCTCATCCAAGAGGCCAAACGTGACCTTTAAGCTGGATTGAATAAGCCGCTATGCCACATGGACACTGAACTGGACTTTGTTGGTTGAATTTAGGTTTAAAACTTTGGTTTATATTCAGTAAGATAGTTTTGGTTTGACAAAGTCAGCAGCTGATGTATTATCTATGAGGTAGCCATTTCTCTTCTCCATATCCTATTGGAATATTGTAGTGAGACCATGCAATGAGGCTACTTTGCAGTGTACTTACCACTGAGTAGCACAGAAATTAAAAGTCCCTTGTGGAAAAATACAATAATTGTTCCATTAGATCAGTCAAAAGCCAGAAATGCAGCTTTATAAATGAGACTTCTAGTGAAAACCCTCAGGAATTCTGTGTTTGGATTTTAGTTTCTGTTTGTATATCAGGGCTTGTACTGGTTTATTAAAGCAGTGGTTCTCAGCCTTTTTTCCTTTTTGACCAATTAAAATGAAGCAATGTCTTCTGGTCATCTCCTACATCCTGGCGTCCTTCTACCAGTTGTAACCAGATCAACTGAACACTAATTTATTTAAGTCATTTTGTGCTTGAAAAAAAAATAGTAATTAAAAAAAAACAAACAAACAACAAAAAAACAGATTTTTTAGAACATCTGAAAAAAGAAAGAGTGTTTTTGGCTTTCTTCTTTTAATCATCTCACTACCCTTTAAATCTATTTTTTGCACCCCCTTGTGGGGCCCAGGTTGGAAACCACTGCTGCAAAGTTATCACTTTAATGAACCAGATTCCAGTGATTCATGCAATTCAACAATAAATTGTCTTTATGGCAAATAACTGAACTGTTTCAGCTAAAGTTTCAGACAGGAGAAGAGATCATTTCTTCTAATGGTCCTGAACTAGTTGTCTATTTATATGGGATGTTATAAGATTTATTTGCAGCTCTACAGGTGGATAAATGCAGACAGGTGTGTGCCGGTGAGCCTATAATAAATTATGTCTTCACCCGATGCTTCTGAAACACAGGCCTCAGCGTGTCCATGTTCCCAAATGACTCGACAAGTTCTTGGTCATCTTGAAGTTTTTTGTTTTTTTTTTAATTCCAGAGGGATTCTGTCACTGGTGTAGTCAGAGAAGTGCCCACGATAGCCTCATCCTCTCTTACGTCCGGCCCCCGTTTCTGGTTTTTAAGCTTGGCAAATTACTCTCCCTTTTTTTTCTTTTTTCCTCTGTTAATGATATCTGATGTACCCTTGATCCAGGAGGATGGGCAGGGAGGGGGCGGGGGTGAATTAGTAGGGCCCTGCTGACGAGCTCTCCTCCTCTGCCAAGGCAGCGGTAGCACGACGGCGGCGGCCATTACATCAGCGTGCCCCAGCCTCCTCCTCCTGTGATTGAGATTGTTGGAGCTGTGCTGAGCTCAGCATGTTTTTTTTTCTTTTTTTCCTGGGGGCCTCATTTAACTCTGCCAAGCGGCCCCCTCGTTTAATTTTTCAAATGGAGAGCAGCCTGAGTCACTGTGGGATGGGTCCAGAGCCTCACTGTGGACCCTGCGCTCGCACGTGGTGGCCGGGGTTAAGAAGTAGAGGAGTGTGTGAGTCCTCGACCCATTCATGGTTTTCAGTTTGCCTTAATTGCACCACCAAAGAGAAAACTCCTGCTATTTTGACAATAACACAACTTACAAATGATTGAAGTAAAAAGTCCTCTACGTCTCTTTGAGTGAAATCTATTTTCACATGTGTTGGAATCAGCACCAATTCCTTCATTTTTTTACCCTGTTGTGCTGCATCCACTTGACTACAACACATCAACAGTGCACACCTGAGCATGTTCAGCACAGAATTAATTTTGCTTCCTGGCTCGTGGCTTAAAAATCCCACAAGTCCCATCCCCTTGTTGCTAAAAATAGGTCAGCCGGTGTGTTTTAGCCTGGGAAAACGACTGGACTAAATGGGCGGGGAAAGGCGGCGTCTCCGCCAAGGTTGAATTAGGCTGGCAGCCATCCTTATAACTAGGCAGGGGTCAGGGGTCAACCGCCACGATGCAAGAAACGCAGGAGAAGCCACCTCAGCCCCTCCCCTCTGTACGCTTTGTCCAATGTGCGAGCCTGAGGGCTGTGTGTCGTCCCTGACTTTTAATGTTTCCTTCCAGAAAAAAAAAAATTAAAAAATAGGTGTGTGAGGCGGGAGTCTTGCAGGGATCCTTTTTCTGTTCAATGCCGTCAGTTTCCTGGTGGTGACGAAAGCTCTTATGCAGCATTTCAGTGGCAAATGGCTGAACACGCTTTTTCGTTTTTGTTTTTTTTGTCTCGAGAAAAAAAAAAGCGGTACATTGTGTACTTTGCACACTTTATGATGTCAGCATCTAGTTAGATAGTCTCTTTGGTCAGTCTATGGACATGAGAATAGACAGCTAATACGTATCAGACGCACACCAGGTGTCTCTACAATAATCTATATGACACAGTCTGGTTCACTTTAAATCACCTGATGCTGGCAAGTGTTACATACATACATATACATACATACATATACATACATATACATACATACATACATACATACATACATACATACATACATACATACAAACTTACATACTGGCTTCTGAGTCATTCAAGCTATCAACTAACAGTCACGCTGCTGCTGTGAAAACTGACTGAGTAATACTCTTCATTGTGGGGAGGAAATGTGTTCCTGGGAAAAGTTGATTTCCGTCATTATGTTACCAGCAATTAGAATTTTCCTATTCGTTTTTTTTTCCCCATCATTTTGATGCCAGGAAATGCACCCACATCGGTGCCGAAGCGCCAGAATCCATCAATTTAATCCTTTTACTGCGCCTGACAACAGAACAGAAGCTCTGAACCAACGTGTTTTGGGTTTTTTTTCAGACAAAAAACTAATACTGAGCTAAAATGTATGTATTATATGATTTAAAAAAAGAATCCTAAAAAAAAATGAAAATCAAAAAAATATATGCCCATAAACACAATGCGATTATATCAGTCAGATTTTTTAATCAGTTCATTTTGCCAGTAAATACTCTGGAAGTTAAAAGACTGGAGCATAAACATAATCATTCTCATTTTTGTTCAGTACTACATTTGTTCAGCGATTCATTCAATATCCATTGAGAACAGTTGAGCCAAGAGTGTGAGATGAACAATAAATTCTGTTACCTGCTCTCTACAGTTTTGCCTCTGCGAACTCTAATGAGACGACTGACCACAGCGTTAGCTGCAGGGAATTCCCTTTACCACTCGGCTCGGTACTGTATCTGTAAAACTGGACCGTGAAAATACTGAGAAAACGCCTCCAGACAATTTGTCAGTTACTACCAGAGAATGTCACCGGTATGATTACACGTATTGAATCTTTGTTCCAGGTAGGAATTACAGGCACACATCTCTAAAAGATCTTCGAACTTTGCTTCTTCCCTATTATGTAAGTGATGGGGACAAAAACCAACTGTTCTCACTTTGTGAAGAAATGAATTCCAGAGGTCACGTAGTTATGGGGATGTCTTCCAAAGTTTCCAGTTGCCTTTTCAGTATAAAATTCCCCCTGTTTGTTGCTATCCCTCCACTGCAGCTCAGCGTGGAAACACTGTCTGTGGAAACACAAAAAGAGAGATTTTTACTGAAATGACAATTCATCTTGAGAAGATTAGCAATATTGTCTCATGGCAAGAGGTTTCTTGGTCGAACCCCGGTTCTCTTCAGGCCTTTCGGAGTTCAGTTCCCCCCCCCATGGGTTTCCTCCAGGCACTCTGGCTTCCTTCCACAGTTATAAGACATGCAGGTTATTTGGCAATAGGTAGGAATGTGAGCGTGACTGATTGTTGGCTCCTTATTTTTATACGTATTATAATATTACGTATTATACGTGTAGACCAGTGACCTGTCCAGGGTGTAACCACCCCCCCCCCTATTGCCAATGGCATCATATTAAGGTGGAATCTTATAATCTCCAGGATAAACAGGAAGCAAATCTGGTTTCAGTGTCCATATGGACATCTAACTAATGTTTTAGGACACGGTGACATTAGCATCCTAACATGTCCAACATAATGTCATAACATTAACATTCTAACCGGATTACCGGCTAACGTGCTAATGTTTTCTAGTCCCATGAGCACTTCAGCCACAGAGCGTTGACAGCATTGAGAGACAACTTCCAGTATTAATCTGGTTGATGCGCACTTTTTCTGGCTTCAGTTTAATTAGCTTAACTGTGCATGTAATTATTATACAAATAGCCTACAGAAAAAAAAGTTGGTTCCACCCCTGTTAATGATATAAAATCAAATGATTTTCATTATCCTGGGCAACAGCAAAATACAGTAATTTAAAGATGTCTGACTTTGGACGAGCCTGAGCTAATTTGAAAATTAATGCAACAGAACCCATTTTGTCATTTCTCATCCCCTTTTTCAGTGTCAATGCAGAAACATCTGATGATGCCAAGCCTACAGGAAAAGGGGACATCCAATCATTACTTTGGCTCTCCGGCAAACGTTCAAACATTAATTGCATTTGCTCATCTGGCTCTGCAGTTTTTGGGACAAAACTAATGTGAGTGGTCACTTTTGGAGATGAGAGCATTGTCCTCCGTCAGATATTGCTGCAGTGATCTATTTAATATTTACAAATTATTACTGAATGGCTGCAAAAACAAATAAACAAACAGACAAACAAATTAAACCGATGCCACAAATCAACTCAAACCGGATGATTGATTTGAGTTACGCAGAATGTCAGTCCTCTTCCAGGATGATACATTATTCAATGATGGAAAGAGCTGGAAGGAGCTGGGAGAGGTTTATGACTCGGCTTCATTATGAGTCACCCCTTTTCATTTAGTTGACGCTACTGATCAGATGTTTCAAGACAATGAGGTATTTCAGAGTAGATGAATGTCTGAAACAAGGGCCTGGTCGGTGGTGTGGTGCATCCATCTGAGTCCTGACTCGTGCCAAGTTCAGCTTTCGATGAGCTTCGCTCTGACGTCGGACTCATGCGACTGGTCAGTCTAAAGGTCAGGTTATGTTGGTGCACTTACTCCTCGATATCCTGTTCGTGTATGAGGCCAAAAGTATTATTTCAGCTCTAAAATAGTACATACTCCAAGTTCCCACAGAGCTGCAAGTTGTCTGTGTGGCAATTAGTTTTAATTAACTGCAAATCTGTCTGTTAATATGTGCCACTATAACACAATAAAACTGACATGGTAATGGGCCCCAACATAGCTCCTGCACTCCACCAAATCTTGAGACCCTGTGTCAAAATAAAGTTTTAATACCTCTGATACTGTGTATCAGTTTGTATTTATAGTCAGTGAGGAGCCCCAGCTCATATTTGGCCCAGGCAGGAAAATCCAGCACTGTCTAACAACAAATTTAAGACTTGAAGAAGTAAACTTGAAATTAAATTATCATCACTAACCAACAATTCATCCATCATATACTGGTACTATGGTGTTACTACTCAGCAATTTCCAGCATCTGCAATAAGCTAATGCTGCCTGAGAGGATTCAAAGATATGAACCTGCAAAAAACTGATTTTTCCAGCCACCTGGGGGCAGTGGAAACAAGTTGTGAGCACAACACTGACCTATCATGACCTTCTAAGTTGATATTTGGCAGACTTGCTAGCAAAGGGTTGCTAATTTACACATGCGGCAGTAACAGAGCAGCACATGTTCTAATATCCAATCCCTTTTAGCTCTGTTTTTGGACTCTACCGTCTCATGAGGGAAACATCTTGTTCCTCTCGCTGCTAAATGCTCAACTGTGTTCGGTCCAAAATGATGGAATGAGGGAGGCAGAAATAGTGGGAACCAAAAAAAAATGAGAGGTTGGATGCTACAATGCTTTGTAGAGCCGAGGGAAACTAAAGAGTTTGGGGATAATTCTCGTTTCTCTGCTGCTTCACATTACACACAGTAATATCATCCGTAGCTAAGTATTCATTATATTGCTTTTGAATATGTCAAAATGTAAGCCTGTACAGCTTAAACAATGATAATGAACTATACCGAACAATTGTGAAAAGATTAGTGTGGCACGGCCAAGTTGTTTATGAACATTAAATGAGTATTTGATAGTTAAAGAGTAATGCATTACCAGGCCGTGTGAAAGGTTCAAGGCTGTTGCACCTATGACCAGACCGAATGTTTGTGTACTGACACAAGCTCAAGTAAAGCATGAATCAAATGAAAAAGGTTCACATTTTCTTTAAAGTCTGCCCTAATAAACTCCTCCCACACTATTTGTGCAGGAGTTATTGGGCATTGTAATGATTTTGATTGGATTTCAGTTTAAGAGATGAGAAACATTAGCCTTCGTCTCAAAGTTCAAATAAATATGTGGCTTCAACAAACAGTTTGGCAAATAGGATAGACAGACAGACAGACAGACAGACAGACAGACAGACAGACAGGTAGGTAGGTAGGTAGGTAGGTAGGTAGGTAGGTAGGTAGGTACTTTATAAATCTTGAAAATAAGTATAGCCAATACAAACCAGAGCAATAACAAGCAGACAAAGGAGTAACATTATGATTATTACATTTAAGTATGTATTTTCCAAAGTTACTGTTTTCACCACAAAAATTTATGATAAAATATCCTCAGAATCGCCACAGTCTGGAAAAACATAATTCTGTAACCAGTGTTAAGTTGCTATTTGAAACAACCAAACCACACAATGAATAATTCATATTTATGTATTAAGTTAGTCTAGAATTAGTGGTACTCTTGGCATTTCTTTTCAATAATTTCATGTTACTTAACACACTTAATATCTTATTGTTAAATTCATTTTTTTTTTTTTAGAATATTATTAACAACATGACATTATCATAAAAACAGTAATAGTGTCTTAATAGGAACAGGGTATGACAGTTAAACAAGATACAAAATATAGGAGATATAGAGTAGAATTGCCTAAGTAGTAGGCACACATGTAGTGCAACAGCCACACAGCAAATGGTTTTGTCAAAAACTAATTAAAATATCCCCCGGCTTTAAATTTCATGTGATGTGACCTTTGTGTGCTTAACGCAGAATTTATATGAGAGCTCATGGTTTAGTAAGGGCATGCGTGACTGACTTAAATGATTACAGGCTGCTATAAAAAGATATTGACTGATTTGTGGGAGTCATTGCTATGCGATCATGTCATCGGCTTCAAAGGTGGGATTTATCCGGACATCGTGTGAATACGTATCGCTGGTCACGGTCGCAGCAGGCGTAGCGCCGGATGAGGACAGGGAGGCCTGCCAATCAATACCCGCGGAGTTGTAGAAGTTCAGCAAACAGCTCGGACACAGAGAAATTCTGGTTCATGGCGAAAGGTTAGCTCAATATGATATTTATGCTATTTGACTCTTGGACTTTGCTGTTTTTGGAAATCCAATGAAGTACTAAAGTCTAGACATATTTGGGTGAACTGAGGGAATCCGTTTATGAAGCATCAGTTTTCACAATAGGAAAGAATGTTTGACCTTTTTTTTTTTTAATGTGGCCAAAATTGTTATTTATTTATTCATTTTTATTTGCCTGCAAAATATCATTTTATTATACATAACCCTGTCAACTGGTGATGCGAAGTTGGCATGACTTAGAACACACCACATTCAGGTGGGTAGGTGATCAAGTGTTGTTCTGGAGACACCTGGCTGCTCTGGCTAATCTATTCATTAAACCCACTTAATGGCCTTGTGCTTCAGAATCCATCATGTCACAATAATGGCTTTTACGAGTGAAGGGCGCTTTTAACTGCATTTGACTGATTAGAGAAACTGTCCCATTTCTGGTACGCAGGAAAAAAAACAAAAACGCAATGGCTGAACACCATATTAATTTCATTGCCATTCTGGCTGATCCATTAACCGGTGGACTCGATTACGTCATCGAGGCTGACACAACAAGGGAAAGAAGAGGTTCATGGGTCAGGGATTTGATGGTCCACAATTTGAGATAGTTTCCTCTGATAAGGAGAACAAGCTCTCCAAAGGATGACGAGTGCTCTTTCAGGAGACAAAAGGCGAACTTGTTTTTTAGGCAGCAGGAGGTAGAAGAACAAAAGACAGAAGGACAAAAGAACAACAGATGGAAGGAAAGAAAAAAGGAATATGTACAGGTTGGAAAACGATAACGATTGAGACCCAGCTTCATTGTAACCTAAGCATCTTTGAGCACCGAGAGCCAGAAATTTCCAACTCTCTCAGCTTTGCTGCAGAGGCAGAAATGATGGCAGGTTCCTGGGTCCCGGCCAGGCTTTATAACCGCATAACGTTTAACTTTCTATAAATACCACGGGAAGCGGTCCAAGTTGATCAAGTGTGATTGAATCTGAAATGACTCCAAAGACGGGAGCCAAGTTCCCTTAAGATACTTCAGAAGGAACTGCCTGCCTCTGCCCAGCTTCTGACGGGGCACCAGACTGAGTCACTCCACGATTTCTTAAGGTGCATCAGAGTTATTCGAGCTAAAATAATGGCCGCCACACACAACATCTCAAGCAGGACTGATATCTTAAAAGGGCAGTCGGGCCATGTTTGTTGTTACATAAGTGTGGACGATTGACAGTTCATGCGGGGGGGGGGGGGTCCTTGAGTAATATCCTAAAATATTAGTCTACAAGTTGTTTCCATCAAGAGTCTGATAATCAGTGTCTGGATGCATAGTTTGACTGATTGTTCACTGAGCCCAGTACTTATTTATCTAAGTCTTTTTATTAGCCAACAACTGTTTTCACTGGTCATAAAGACAACTGTCTCTATTAAAGCTAGCTAATTAAGCCAACGTTAGCTCAGAGAGTTTGTTGAAATTTGTTGTCTGAATTCTAATGTCCGCACTTGACTTGTTTTAAAACAAAAACATCATGAAAGTGGTTTGGTATATACGTGAACCTTCATCTGTTTAGATAATTAGTCTGTTTTTGTTTTTGTTTTTTTTAAATTTAGCAAAAAAGCTTCTCAGTTGTGATTTTCTTTTGTCTATCAGAGTAAACTGAATATCTTTTGGGTTGTGGACTCTTGGTTGGACAAAAGTTTGATTACGTAACCCTAGACTTATTGCACATTAGCATGGGCATTTAATGGAACAGACAATTAATCAAGTAAATAATTGGCAGGAAAATCATTAGTTACAGACCTAAGAAACACCATTGTTCTTCAACTGTCAAGTAGAATTAGCTCCCATACTTGTTCCTATCTTTAAACTGTTTTCTTTTGATGTTGCAACACAAAAGGTTTTCAGAATGAGGACGTGGATGTGTTTTTATAACTCTGATGCTATTTCAGGTATTGTTGGCTGACGTTGCTGGAGTGTAAAACTAAATCCAATAAAATGCGGGGCAGAGCTGCTAACGTTAGATTAAAATTTAGTAGCGCTCAGGACTCTCTTCCAAAGACTGGGGGAAATCTTCTGGGAAACTTTCTCTTTTATTGAAACTTATAACCCCACAAAATATATAATACCATAAAATATAGTAAGTAATGATGTATTCTCCTTGGAAGTAATTCACAGTTACTATTGTAGCGTAAACTAGTTCGCTCAACAATCTAATGACTGCAGCTAACATTGGAGCAGACAAACCGTTTATTCCTCACAGGTTTTCTCCTGTGGTTTTAGTTTTTGGGAATGAAAAACACTTGTATGTGAGAGGGTTTTAGCAAATGGTCAGTTACTCAGTGTAGCATTCACTTGGACCTGCCCCGCAATTACTGTATCAGTGTTTCAACACTTCGTTTTGATGGTGCTGTATCAGCTCAGGCATTCGTCACTGAGGTCTCAGAAATGAAAAGCTTCCAGATCAGAGCCAAGCTGGTGTGTGTGTGTTTATCATCGTCCAAGGCTGCGAGAGGTCCTGCCTTTTATTAGAGACTGTGAGTGGATGAAATGAATGATTGAATGATTCTCATAATGTTTTATATAGTCAAGCTGGCGAGCGTAATCGCCGCGCAACTCAAATCCAATTCCACCGTATTTCTGCTGGTCAGGTCACTCCATTCGTTCCTGTGTAATCATGATAAATAGGACTCCCAACAGACACTTTTCGGAAGCACACACACACACACACACACACACACACACACACTCTCTCTCTCTCTCCTCAGTGTTGCTTTGTCCGTCCACGGTATTTGTAATTGTCCAGCTATCGATCGCTGAGAGGTCTCTTTTGCTCGTTCACTCCTTTTTCTTGAATGAATGTGGAGCGGATACAATCAAGGCCTCTGGCTGTTCAGACAGTGATGTCAGAGTCCAGGTTGGGGGGTCGGGGGGGGGCAACATCCCTCACACACCGCTAATGCCGAAGGCCCCTGATTGATGCATTGAGGTTTCAACGATTGAGTGTAATCCCCTTAATGTCTGGAGACTCCTGACGCCCTGCTCGCTCCCTTGCCATCGCACATGCCCCCTTGACTGATGACCCCCCCCCCTCCGAGATGGTAGCGCGACTTCCTGCTCAGCCACTTGTGCGGCCGTGTTAATGGCCAGAACCCGCTTTGGGCCACGCATCCTCCACTCCGGCTGCGCTTCCCGCTAATCCCCGGCCAACGCTGCCTCCCAGGCGCTTACACGCACAGTCACTCAACCCCCGCGACGGGAAAGCACAGAGTGACACCGGTTCCACCACTTGAACTTCTATTTAATCAGGTGGCGAGCCTCCTTTGTGGTGGCGAGCCACTGATTAGATTTGGAGATTGGGAGCCATTACAAGAGGCTCAGGTTGGATAATGACTTAAGTGCTGTTTCGCCTTCCTTTCCCCTCAGGAAGTGATTTATCTGGACTGGCCGTGGCCTTCACCGATGGGGAGGTGCCCAGTGGTGCTCGGTGCCATTCATAGATCATATCACCCTGTCCTGACCCTATCAACACTCCCTGTCCCCCCGCTGCTGATTTATGGTTTTCGTACATGGAAAAGTGTGACATTACAATGCTGGTTACATTCACGGCTTATTAGATGGGCTCCTAACTTCACTTGTTCTTGTCCCTCGCTTAGTGTGTCTCCAGTAAGTCGGCCTGTCCTGTGTAATTTCAGTGGGACTCGTTGACGGACTGGAGCTGAAACGACGAGTCGATTAATCGATCAATCAACTGGTAGAAAAATGATCTGCAGCTACTTTGATAATCAATCGTTTTAGCCATTTTTCTTTAAAAGTAGTGAAAAATGCTAATTTTTTTCTGGTTCCAGCGTCTCAAATGTGAATTTTTGCTGTTTTTACTGGTTTCATGTCATACTAAACTGAGTAACTTTGGGTTTTGGATTAATGGTCTGATTCTACCCTGGACTGTGGTACACTTAATTATTTTCACTATTTTTTACTAAATGATTAAATGATTAATTAGAAAAAAAGGCAGATTAACAGATAATGAAAATAATCTTTAGTTGCAGACCTTTTTTAGAAAAAAGTTTGAACAACTGAGAAATAAAATGTAATTTTTCTACAAATGAATTCAAACGCCACAAATGTTTAACACAACCCTTGACACTATGCTGTAAAATTGATGCATTTTTGTTAATTCCCCTAATCAGCATTCCCACTTGAGTGTTAGTTTATTAGTTCTGTTACTACTGGAGTAAAAGTTACTGCAACAACAAGCCCTCCAACTCAAGTATAGGTTGGGTATAGTATTGTATTGTATATATATATATTGTATTGTATAGTATAGTATAAGTATAGTATTGGTTGGGTTTGGTTTGGTTTAGGCACAAAAACAACTCAGTCAGGTTTAAGAAAAGATTGCGGCTTCTTTGTTGAAGTTAGAGGACCGTTGTCATTATGGTTACAATAAGAAATACTCTGTTAATGCTGTGGGAGGGTCATGGGTAAGAGAGACGACGATGACTATTGGTCACAAAAGATTTCAAAAGGGCAAAAAACAGCAGTGGGCAGTTTCTTTTTTTTTTTTTGTTATTTGCCACCGGCCCCGAGCTCCGTAGTAAAAAAACCTTTTGCTTTTTATACTACGTCACCTGACTTCCCTCTTTGCTTCCGTCAAAATTACTATCACTAGAGGACACGCAGCCATAAAATGTAAGTAAAAGTCGTAATAAGCTGCTCGCACGGACGACCTATGGCTTTGATTTTTACAGACAGTCTCGTATCGCCTGTTGCAATTTTGCACTTTAAATTCTGAACTCGGTCAGATCATTATCCCCATCTCTATATCACCCCCCCCCTATGTTTAAACAGTAAGTTGGGATTTTGAATAATAACTGACAACCCTAAAACATGATAAGCTAATGGACATAATTGTAGCTTTCTAACATGTAATAGTCTTTATAACAAAGCATCTTCCTCTATAAAGGCTGTGCCTAACCATCATGTTATGAAAGCTTTTTCAATGATGCTTTAGCGCAGATACAGAATAGATGCAGCCGAAATAAATGTCAAACATTAATATGAAAATGTAGTTTTGCGTATTTACTGTGTCCAAATGAACCTTAATACCCAATAACTACTTCTACTTAATGTGAGTGGCATTAGCAACTGTAACAAAATGAGAAGTTAAAAAGTAAATATAAAAACAGGTATCTTTAATTTTCGAAAAAAAAAATTTCAGGCTTTTTATAGGAACAGTACAAGAAGAACATAGTGGATTACAAGCAATTAAGTGTCACAGAGGATAATCAGCGTGACAGCAAAAGGCATCCGCCGCAGTATTTTAGTCAATCATCCGTGTCCATTGGCTGCTTAGTGATTTTCTGTGTTCTCCAGCATCTCCTTCATTAGGCCCCAGAGAACTGCTGTGAACTGTGTCCATTTATCTGCGGACGGAAGACACTTCGACTCTTGAGACCAGCGGTTGTAAATTGTTCTTTCCTTCTTTTTTTTATTTTTCTTTTTTTAAAGAATCACAAACACACATATCAGTCTGGGTAATTTCTTTTCTTTTCTTTTTTTTAATTGAAGGTTGCAGATTGAATTTCTTTTAATCAACTAATTGATTAATTTTCAGACAAGAGAAAAAAAATGATTCTAATCTCTGGGAAAAAAAAAGTCCAGAAAATTAAATATTCTTAATTAATTCTCAGGCCAAGACTTAATTATTTTGCATTTTTTCCATTTTACAGACATAATGGTGCATATATACAGTGGAAGAGCTGCACGTCCTCCTTCAAGTGCTTTTTTTAGAGGCAAAGTGTTTGAACTCATGCAATGAAACCATTGTTTGTGTGACTAATGTGTATGTGTGTATGTGTTTGTGTAAGTGTGTATGTGTGTGTGTGTGTGCGTGCCTGCGTGTGTTCGTGCATGCATGCATGGCATGAAACATTCCTAAAGAGCACCTCTCAAATGAGCCCAGTCATTACATTGACCTATAGCACAGCAGTCCTACAGGCCCAGGAGTATCTATAACACAAATCATGTGTGTTAGCATCAATACAGCCTGTGCAGTTTTCTTTTTTTTTTCTTCTCTTTAAATTTGCACACAAGACACTTGATTGGCCCAATAGAGCTGAGCCATTAAGATGACATATAGCAGAACGCTCGTTCACATCCGATATACAGCAGCAGCAGCAGCAGCAGCAGCAGCAGCAGGCACAGTGGTCATTGTGTCCCCAAGTAATAACTTACACTACAGTGGGCGTGTTGATCCCAGCGGGGGGAGGCCTGGCTTCAAAGGTTACCGTATCGACTCGCCGCTCCAAAGTTTTTTCAGGAGCTGGGGGTGGGGATGGGGATGTAGGGGGGTGTGGGTGGGAGGGGGGACTTCGGAGGAGTCAGGGTGGCCGGTGCGGTTCCCTTAGGGACAAAGTGCGATGCAGACGATCAAGAATGAAGGGACGAGCTGCATGCTGTGTACGTAAGTGTGCACGTGCAGTATGGATGCGCCCGCGCCCCCGCGCAGGAATACAATATATAGACCTCCACGGAGATGACATGTCAAAACAAACGCTGTCGGGTAAAACGCCAAAGAGGGAAGAAGAAGTTTTATTTTTAGCTGGACTACGGCAGAGCCACACCGCACCCAGTTTGTCCAAATGATGCTACATTCATATGGATTCTCAGCTGAGGTTAAAGCAGAACTTGTCTAAGATCTTTACTAGATGAATGTGTGTCCACACACACACACACACACACACACACACACACACACACACACACACACACACACACACACACACAACAGGGTTTTGAAGAAATGTCAGGATGAGAAAGCATTAGTTTGCAGCATGGAATGTATATACTCAATTGGTGCTTTATTAACTAATTAACCAAATAACTTAACCAATGCATTCTAATATGACAGTCCTACAATGAATCTTACCTTCAGAATAATATTCAGGGTTATTTGGGTGTTTTAGAAAGATTTTGATTGAGTTTCTCAGAAGAATTCCTGATTCTCTTATTCAGTCAACCATTATTCTTAGTTACTTGAGTGGGAAAAAATAATAGAAACACATGTCAATATATGCTGTTCAACAGCACAACAGACTGCAACCCTCAAAATTATCCTAAACCTGGACAACACCCCTCTCAAAACAGCTTTTCACAAAAGCCAAACACTGGGGGCGGTGGGGGTTGATTTATGTTGTTATTTTGATATTTGTTTTTTTTTCTTTATGCTTGGCCACCCTCTGATATTCTTGTATTTTTTGTTTATGCATTTTAAAAGCACCTTGGAACTCTGATTTTGGAAGGTGCTATAGAAATAAAGTTTAATTAAAAACACTAAAACTTTTGAAGGTTTGGCACCGATGATCTCCAACTTTGCGACATTTTTTTTCCAAACGTTCCACTCCGGTGACTGAAGGTGAGAGTGAAGGAGTTGGATGAGCCTTATTAAAATCTATTAAATGTTTTTTTACTGGCAGATGCAAATACTGGGGAGCACAATTTTATTTTAGGTCACTGTGCTTCCAAAGCGTTGCCATTATTTTTACCCCGAGCTTTTATGGAAGTGCCACGGCGGTGCGGTGGTACTTTAACGAGGCTGGTACCGTGCTGGAAGTTTGTTTTATGGCAGACTTGAGCTTCCGAAACTGCAAACAACCTCTTTTTTAAAAGCAACAGCTAAAATAAGTGTGAAGCATTTGGGGAATACATGAAAGCAGGCTTGTTTGTTCACACAACTTGCATTATTTCAGCAACCCATACTGTACAGGGTCTTCCATGACCCGCTGGTTAACAATGGACTTTAAGAAACGATGCTCAAGTATTGGAGGGAAGGTCAAGTATGAGAACTGAGGAGGAAGTTTAATAATTCTATAACAAGTCAGTGGCACGTTTCCACCTGTCCAGAATAAGTCTGGGAGGACAGTGGAGATTGCAGGTGGAGAGTGACATGGGTGCATAGACGTGGCCTGAGGGCCGACGGCTGTCCACTCAGCAGTGATTTAGGGCCTGACCGTCTGACCGTAGTGCATGAGCCTATGGCCAGCACTAAATAGACATCAATCTTATGCTTACACACAGATTTACGCACTCACACACCCACACACACACACACACACACACACACACACCTACTGTATATTCATTTGTGTCCAATGTGCGGAACAGAGCTTTTGAGCGCACATGGATAGACGCAAATACATATATATATATATATATACATACATACATATAATACACACATATTAAAAGCAAACACACACACATGCCCATTAGTGTGCCTCACAGCGGTTGCACGGGCAACATACTGTACAAACACAGACGCACGCTAATGAAAAGGAAGGGAATCGAGACGATGGTGGACGACAAACAGTTGTGTAATTGCTTTTGAGAAACGGCTCTTGTCAGGGGCTGTCATCGATTGATCCCCGCTGAGGACGACTTGTTTACCCAGTGTGTGGGAGGGCGGCAGTGATCATTACTGGACTGACTGTGGCATCACTTTATTAACTTAACATGGTTTGATGTTTTGCTGGAGTGGGGGAGGGAGGCTGTCACGCTCAACTTAGGTTTTATTGGAAACTACAGTAAAATAAATATATATATATATATATATATATATATATTCACTATTTAAAATGGACAGGATGAAAATTGAACAGTTCTTTGTAGTTTGAAAATAATTTGACAGATACTTTGAGCAGAGTTGACTCATATAAGTGGCCAACTGATATGCAAAGTGCCATCACATAATGCTGCTCCCCCCAAATGAAATCTGTAACAAGTGGATTACATAAGCCGATCGTACATGATCCATACTGCGATGAAGCACGGTGGGTGTAACGCTGGAGTCGGTGCTATCCGAACAGCGTTATGAATGAAGAGCCCGGGAGTGCGTCACCGTGTAGTGTACATCCCTCCCCAGCAGATGGCCCCGCCTGCAAGTGCTTAGCTGGGAGGGTGGTGTTGGTGTCGGGATGGTGGGCTGGGGTGGGGGGCCTTATCGATTTGGCATTTGAGATATAGCGTGCAATGTAACATTTTTGGAAGGTTTTTAAATATTTATTGCCAGCGAAGCTCCTCCACAGCCACCGGTTTTGCCTGTGCCTCCTATTTAATTAATGACATCAGTTCAAAATTGGGGTGGGGGGTGGCAGCAAATGGTGGAAATGACTGGTGGATTTTGTGAATGGAGCACTTCAGTGACCGGAGACTGACGTCAGTGCAGAGCCATATCCCCTTATTAGCGAGCCAGGGCCGAGGGGAGGGCGTCCCATTGGCCCGCCGTGGCATCAGAGCGACGCGATTGGCTGCTGGCGGATAATTAAACACCTACACAGTCAATGCACGAATCCAAGTGGTGGGATATATAGGCTGGTGCGTTGGCGCTGCATGCAACAGAATCAAGAGTTGCCCTGCAAGTTGAGAGAAAGTCAACTTACTGTGTTTTGCACAGAGACACATAGAGAGATTTATATCTATTTTATTTTTTTGCCTGGGTGATTATCGCTGAAGGTAAGTGTTGACTTTTAGTGCTGCGTCGGGTGAGGTGTTGGAATGGCAGTTTGACTATAAATGTACCTGATAAGCTGTTTGCATGTGTGCGTGGATCAGAGGGGGGGATATGGGCACAGAGTCACCGCGTTAGACTGCGGTGACGTGATCGTGTTGGTTAATGGGATTGGAGCGCGGCCACTTGGGTCGCCACCGCCGGCCGTTTTTGCGAGGGTCCAGCCAGGCTTGCTTGAAGGCCACAGACCGGGATCGGAGAAGAGACGAAAGGGCAGAGAAGGTGGGTGGTGATGGCGGTGGGGGGGCAGGGAGGAAAGGAGGAAAGGAGGAAAGGGGATCAGAAATGAGGAGAAGCTGAAAGGAAAGGAGAGGAAGGGAAAAGGGTAAAGAAAAAGAGGAGATGGACAGGAGGAACCAGGTTTGAGTGTGTGTGTGTGTGTGTGTGTGTGAGAGAGAGAGAGAGAGAGAGAGAGAGAGGAAGAGAGGTAGATGGAGAGAGAGTGCTGGCAGCTCATTACACTAATGCACTGGTCCCTCAGGGAGTTGGCAAGCTTGGAACCCCCCCCACACACACACACACACACACACCTCCCCTCCCTTTTTCTCTTTTCATCCCTCCTCTTCCAGCTCTAGCAAGTGCTACATGCACCACACAAACTAGGACCCCCACCTACCCTCACACACACACCCACCCACACACACACACACACACACACACACACACACAAACACACACACCCGCTCCCACCTGCAGACATGTCACACACTCTGAGACCTGAGGCGTAAGACATGAGAGAACTACCTGTCCTTTGCTCCTGGCTGGAGGAACAGTGTGTCTTTTTTTTTTTTTTTTTTTTGGTTTGTTTTTTTCTTGGAGTAGAAGAAGAAGAAGAAGAACAGCCGTGATTGTTATGTGGCTCAGGTTTTAAAGGGGTTGATGTGTGGAAGTTAAAAGCAAGGATGTCTAGCAGGAGACCGCAGCTAAAGTAGCGGCAAGCTGAGATGCGGGCAGAGCCGAGCCCACGTCTCCGGGAAAATGACAGAAAGTCTTTATCTTTTCCTTCTTCCCAAAAGCACAAGTGGATCAGATGTTTTGCAAGTGTATATCCTAGACGCATGCAGATGAATTTCAGGCAACTTGAGAACTTCTTTTAGTGTGTGCGTGTGTGTGTGTGTGTTTGAGTGTGAATGCCAGCGGCGGTCTTTGTGCACAAGTGGCTGACGGGGGATGTCTCTCTCGCCGTGCAGGGGACCATGGTTATGTTGAAGATCTCCGCTTTCCTCGTTGCCTACGCCCTGGTCATTTGCCAGATGTACTGCTCACAAGCCGCTCCTGCCAGGTGAGACTCCCAGCAATTTGCATCATTTCACACCTTTGAACTCTCAGCATGCTTCTTTTTTTCCAGCAAGTGGAAAAGCAGAATGGAACATAAAACCCAAGTTTGTTAGAATTATGAGCAACCGGTGGGAGGGAGAGGAGAGAAGGGGGCAAAGAGAAATACCTCAAAAAATGTGGGAAACATTTTTTCTCTCAGGGTGTCAAAGTGTAGTTTTCTTTCTATTGTGGAAAAATAGAGTCGAAATATTTTCATTGCTGCTAGAAAAATGTGAAGAATCGGGAGGGAAGTTCTGTGTGTGAAGAGGAGATTGTAGGAGAGAGTTGCAAACACCTGCAAAGGTTTAAAATATATCTTCGAAAAATATAGTTTCAAAAAGAAAGTATATCTCATGAATTTAATTTTCCTAATCCATATTTAAAGTTCTTACACTATTATATCTGTAATCCAATTGGATGAAACTGCCCCCGGTTCAATTGTTAAAAAGGGGACTAATGGAAAAAAAAAGAAAAAAAAAAAAGAAGACAGTTAAAGAAATTGTAATTCACTTTGGGTGAGATAAATGGGATCTATATATTTATACGAAGCCCCATTCAAGCCACTCCCTGCACTGTGCCCATGAAGCTATCGATTTAGTAATAAATCTGAAGTCGGCTGAGCACATCGGCCCCTCTCTCAGATGGGGCACTTTCCGCAGATTGTTTCCCCCCCGTGTTCGTTGGCCGGGGGCCCTCCAACTCACACGTCATCCCACTCAGAGTTGGTGACGTCCCAGCCCAGCCCAGCCAACCCCTCCCCCCCCAATCCCCGGCACGACCCGTCCTATCCATCCAGCCGGTCCACCGGCAGACCTACCCCACCCCAACGCCCCCCCATATACTACCCCTCCATTTCACTGCAGGTGATAATTCTATTCTTCTTCATGCTGATCTCCTCTGACCCCTAACCTTTCGCTGCAGACCGGGTTTGGAGTCCATATCAGACCGAGTCACGCTCACGGACTATGAGGCACGGAGGTTACTTAACGCCATCGTGAAGGAGTTTGTGCAGATGACGGCAGAGGAGCTGGAGCAGCAGGCAACTGAGGGAAACAGGTACGGATGCATCTTCTTTATTCTAACCCCTGTAAAGAAGCTGCTTAACGTTTTCTCCCCTGCAGAACAGTGAAGGCAGACCAATGGCAGGACAGAGAGGTAACTGGTTAAACTAAACATTTTGGCTTAAATAAAAAGGAAAAAGAACTGGAAGCTCTTCTTTGGGCTGCCACGCCGGGCTTTTACACAGGAACCGTCCCGTTTTTTCTGGTATCACTCTGACACCACTGAGGATCTGTCTTTTTAGCTGAGGATCTGTCTTTTTAGCGCCCCACTTCAATCAGGCGTAGAGGTATGTACTTCCCAGCAGACCAGACCAAAAAAAGAGAAAAAAAAAAGATTATTTCCAAGAAAGGATCTTATTACTCAAAAAAAAAACCAAAAAAACAAAACACTATTATTATTATTATTATTATTATTATTATTATTATTATTATTATTATTATTATTCTCTGTCATGACCCTGCTCCCGCATGGATGAGTTTGATTTTGACTTTGTTTGAAGGGGCTACTATTTCCAGCCTGCCTGCAGGGCATGTGAGCAGTGGATGCCTAATGGAACGAATAAGTGTGCATGATGTCAATTAAGTGGGGCTGCATGACAGTGGGTGGGGGTGGACGACGACTGTTTTTTCTTTTTTTGTTTGTTCTGTGGGTGTAAAAGATGTGACAAGAGGGGATTGACTCGGGGGGGGGGGGTGGAGGTCTTTGGTGCATGAGATGGATGGATGACAAGCTCTTTGAGCGATGGGAAGGGGGGGAGCATGATGCTAGTAGGGGGAGGTGGTGGGTTTATTTTAAATTTATGATTCCTCCTGTGGTGGCATGAGAAAGAAATGCATGTGAGACAGATGCCGCGTGAAGGGAAGGAAAAAAGAAAGTACAGAGTGAAAGTGTTTTACCCGCATGTTTTCCCCATTATCTATGAGCCTGTTCTGTGCATGTGTTCTGTGTGTGTCACCTCCCCGACAGCATGGACAGGCCTCTAGCCAAGCGCTGCTCCAACCTCAGCACCTGTGTGCTGGGCAAACTGTCCCAGGAGCTGCACAAGTTGCAGACGTTCCCTCGCACGAACGTGGGAGCGGGGACGCCCGGCAAGAAGCGCGGTGCGCCCGAGAGCGACAGCTATGCAAGCTACGGCGAGACGTTTGACAGCATCTAACCCCTCTGCAACCCCCCCCCCCCCCAGCCCCCTTCCTCCTGCTCCTCTTCCTCTCCTTTCCCCCTCTCCCTCCTCTCCCATCCTCTAACTCCCCTTTTCCCAGTTTCTTCCTTATCTTTTTTTTTTTTTAGATTGGCAAGTGCATGTTGATTTTACCTGCTTGACTGACATGAGAAGACCTTTAACTGCAACCAACCCTTCAGCCCTCCCCATCCCCCTTTTTAGGCAGATAATGATTTGTCCCCCATCATTTCAGACAATCAGTTTCCATAAATGTGATTCAGGAGCTGGCTCAGACATCCACCTTTGTGTACTGTATGTGGAGTCATTCGATGGCGGTTCAAAGCCCCTGAAATTTTGAGGAGTTGAGAGAGATCACTTAAATCGAAACCATTAATAAATGATCCAATCATGCGACACCATGTTTGCTGTTCAATAAACGTATTTTTCTACCAGGAAGCCTTAGCCCATTTTCATTCTTAGGGATGCTTTAAAACATTCAGTGGGTACCTCATGGACTCATTTGCAAAAATGGGGATAATATGGACATAAATAGGGTTTTAGAGCGACCGATAGAGCCCTTGAAATATCTCTGAAGCCTTTCATCAAGTCTGAAGGTAAGAAAATCGACAAACTACAGAAATGTACCATTAAACTTTTGCATGCTTGATGTGTATTTCTAACTTCTATGACCTATTGTCATTTTCTTCTGTGCTGAGATAATGTGTGATGGGAAAAAAAAAAGTGTGTGTGTGTGTGTGTGTGTGTGTGTGTGTGTGTGTGTGTGTGTGTGTGTGTGTGTGTGTGTTTGTGTTTGTGTTTGTGTTTGTGTGTGTGTGTGTATGTGTGTTAGTGGGTCTGTATGGATGAATGTCGCACCAGATCCCAGCGCTAATCCCGTTTGCTCTCCTGAAGCAGCGTTACAGCACAGAAGCGAGCCTGCAACACGGCAACCTGTGTGACCCACCGCCTGGCCGACTTCCTCAGCAGGTCGGGGGGAATGGGCAACAGCAACTTCGTCCCCACCAATGTCGGCGCCAAGGCCTTCGGCAGGCGGAGGAGAAGCGTCCAGATGTGAGCGCTGCAGAAACTTCAGGGAAATGGTAAGCGATGACATGTATCCTCCTCCTATGTTCGGCCCTTGACTCTTATTTCTACTCGTTTCATCAGACAAAGAAATATTTCTCCATTAGCTAATTGAAAAAAAAAAAAAGACAACAGTTTTTAAGATTATGAAAAGATTCATATAATTTTGGGCTCAGCATGTGATGACTCATGAATACAATGAGTATTGTCTTTGGATGCCAAGCTTTAATTAACAATTAATTTCTCTGTCTCTCTTTCTTTCAGAGGTTGAGAAAAAGAGAAAACATCAGAAAAAAAACTGAGAACAAAAAACCATCAAAAAACAAAATCGAGCAGATAATAAACACTGAACTGGCCCTTTATCCACTCTCTAATGTTCTTATGGAAAAAAAAAAGACATCACCAGACCTCTGTTTTTCATCTCTTGTTAGTGGAAGGAACCTTTTTTTCAGCAATAAAGGAAAAAAAGAGAAAAAGAGCCCCCCCCCCCCCCCTCATTTCCATCTTGTTAGTGGAACCTTTTGCTTTCAGCAAATAAGAGGGAAAAAAAGAGAAAAAGAGCATGCCCCCCCTCATTTCCATCTTGTTAGTGGAACCTTTTGCTTTCAGCAAATAAGAGGGAAAAAAAGAGAAAAAGAGCACTTTAGTTTCTGTACATGAACAAATGAACTACTGAAGAAAAAGAGAAAAAAATCCTAACAGTTCCTCTTTTTTATACATGATTATCATTGGAAAAATAAAATGAAAGCAGCAGTGGTTATCACCTTATTTTTTGTCTTCTTCCACCTCGTTAGAGCACATTTCCTCCCATGCTTCTCACCTGAGATCCATACTCCTATATTTTCCATAACCCCCCCCCGAGGGTACCCTGTTTTTCTGTGTGCCAGAGGGACGCCATTAAAGATCAGCCTACCCAAGGCCCCCCCACAACGGCTGTTGTCTTGTGCCTTGATGTAGAACAATTTTCATGAACATGATTGTACAGTTCTGTTTCGAGATGATAAAGAAGACCCGAGAAGGGATGAAGAGAATGAAGACGTATTAATATTGTAAACAATATTGTGAAAAAAAAAAAGAGACAAATTTCAGCAAGATTAAAATGTATTTTAGATACACTCGGGTTTGGGGTACTTGTGTTGTTCTTCAAGGGTTTTTAAGCATTTAGGTGTAAAAAGAGATTGAGTGATTCAGAGGTTGAAAAGCTTATATTTGTACATTAACTGTTGGAATATTGATTTAGCATTGTCCATAAATTATAAATGATAAATCTCACGTGGAACCTCACCGGGAATAGAGTGATTTGTAATTCTCTGGTTAGAAAGTCGATGATTTCTCCCACTGACAGTTACACACTCACATCTGGAATATTTTCCAAGCACACATCTGTAATTCGGCAAAATAAAAAAAATAAATAAAAAAATCCAGGGTCACATGCTCTTTTACTGTTGCACAATTTGGGTCACTTTGTGTGCAGCAACAGTCTGCGGCCATAAATGCATCGGAGTAGTTTTCTGACCGGCACCACTGCAGCATGGATGTGTTGAGATACGTGATAACACAAGAAAAATAACTGCATGGGTTAATTGCTTAATAAAAGGCAGCCAAACCTGCACCCAGAGTTGTCCTTCTTTAGCTCCAGCGGAGTTTTAACGTGCACCGCTCAGTTCAATCAGAATCACAATATGTGATGCTATTTACATACATTTATTTTCCACATAAAAGTGCAAAAATTATATACATTTTTGACTTTGGAAGGACACTAAATGTTTTCTTCCTGTATTTCAGATACAGTTTGTAGGACGAGTTGTCTTTACATGTTCACATGCAGGATCCAGCAAGACTGATCATGTAGCACAACATTTACAGCAGCACTCCAATAGGTGGCAATGCAATTATGTTGACAAAAGCTTCAGTGGGGCACTGAGGAGTCTCACAGCTCTGACTCAAGTCACAAGAGGCAAAGTCTCTCCCTGTGATCATTTTTCTTTAATTTAAACACCGGAGCAGGTGTTCTGAGGCTGTTACACTTTGGTTATCTGCTCATCTGATAAAGAAAAATCTCAAACCTCAAAGAGTGAATGTTAGTAATAAGAGGACACAAGTGCTGAAAGGGTTACATAAGGCTTACACACTCTTATGGGCAACAATGGGGTGCAAAACAACGACCTGTTAAACGCTCCTACAGGCGTATCACTGACAGGACACTACCCACACGTGCTTCATAACAAGAATGGGCTTTTTGGCCAATCAGAACAAAGTAAACTGATGTTTTTGAGAGGAGGAGGCTTCATGCAGTCAGTGACTCACAAGGATCGACACACATGATGTGTCATACGGAGCAAACTTCTCTCCAAACAACAACAAAAAAAGCAATAAAAAAAGCAAAAAAAAAAAAAAAAAAATTTAAGGCGTTTGAGCTCAAATCCAGGTCCGGCTGAGGAAATCCAGCCATGGAAAATCCTGAAAAGAAAGTAGCGCTGAGGTGTCCTTCAGCAAGGCACTGAACATTCGTCTGGTAGAAGACTTGCCTGCTGTTCAAGAAAAGGTGAACATCATTAGCTAAAAGAAAAACCATCCTGATGTATTTAGAAAGGCAGTAAGAGGAAATAAAACATTAATTTCAAATAAATCATGTTAATTTCACATAATAATGACATATAATAATAATAATAATTATTACATAATTACACCTTTTTATGCATTATCAATAGTTTGAAAATATTTGAGGGGCAGTGAACCCAGAAAAGGAAAAAACCCCAGAAAGAACAAAAAAAAAAGTAAATAGAGTCCCCGCAGTTTTTCTGGATGACAAATATGGGAAGTACATTTGGAAAATTGAGGGGATAATGAGCCCATTCAATAAGGGTGAAAGTGAAAAAACAGGATACACTTGATCCTATTTGGTTGCACGGATGGATGCCAGAGTGTGCAGCAGAGCAAGTGCAGGATATTTGTCACCGTTGTTTATCGCACCCGGGGGCAGGAGAACTGTGAGTACTGAGGAAAAAAAAAGAAGAAAAAAAAAGATGTATTTTTGTAAAACGTTTTTGGTTTAGTTTCGAGGAATTTAATGTTAAAGAAAAATCAAATTTAAACACCAGGCGTGCTGTGTCTACAGACACTTGAAGCCACTGAACGATGGCTGCGAAGCCAACTGTTCGACTGGATGAGTTATTAATTCTCAGATGAGAGGATGTGTATGACTAATATGGGAACTTATGTTACTTGAGTATAAACAGAAAAAGGGAATTTGTGCTCTATTCCCCTTCAGGCCTTAAAACCCTCATCTGTCAGTTTTTTTTACAATCTTTCCATTCAAGCTCGGTCCATCACTCTGTCTTTCTGCTTGCCCGTCCGTCCGTCTGTCTCTCTGTCTGTCCGTCTGTCTGTCTGGAGAAAATCAGCCCTTGAGTCGGAGCCATGCCGGAATCCAAATGGAAACTTTTCCTGCCCGACAGAGGAGGAAAAAGAAATACCCCCCTTCCTCCATATTCTGATAATTGAGGGGGACGGGTGGTTGAGGGCTGATTCGCGGGTTGGTTTGGTTTTAAGCTCCTTTCTCAGCAGTAATCTAACAATCCCGCTATGCCAATGAGAAAAGCAGTCCTAATGATACACAGCTGCATCGAACAGGGGCCTTTTCCAGTTGGAAATTAGATGGTTCGCGAAAGAGAAACCGAGATTCAAAGCCCCCCCTCCCCGATCTCCAGGCGCAAGACGTGCCGCTAATCCAGTTCCCAGAAAAATACACCACAAATGCATTTCAAGACCCTGCGGCTTTGGAGGATGCTCCCTTTTAAGGAATAGTTTAACATTTTTGGGAAAATAAGAGAGCTGGAATCATGATGTCAACCCCGGCTGGCTTCTGTTCCAGCAGCTTCTGTACCTGAATGCAGTCTCTCATTTTGCATTTCTTTCACATGGATCTACGGAACAAATAAAGCCTGACCCCGGGTTTCAGGGACTAAGTGGTGAGGCAATGAGGACCAGTGTTTGGGCGTGGTTGCGTGGGCGACTGCCATTGAACCTGTGCAGGTGGCAAACTGATGAGTGTGAATTTGGGATGATTTTACCCCACGTGGCTGTGTCCATCACCTCAGACAAAAGAGACGCATTGTCATCCACTTCACCACCTGCTAGAAGCTGACGATAGAAAGTCAAACCTTTGTGACTTTTTAGATTTATTCTTCATTAATTCCTCTTCAATAATTCCTGCCAACTAAAACATCTAATGTGGGCGGGTCCATGGATTTTTGTTGTGCCGTATCATTTAACTAAAAATTATACATTGCTTATGGGATATTTTGTTTATTAAAGGCCTCTGAAAACAGAAATACTGAACAAAGAATGATATTAGATTGTTTATTTCTTTAAATTAACGTCATTATCTAGACATATTGAGTAAAACACAGGACATACTGTTGAGTAACATTATGTTCCATGTCTGAACCTATAGTTACTTGTTACAAATGCCACTGGAACTTGGAATAAGAGTATCACTCCAGTATTGTACTGTATTTTTGCAAAGCGTTTCCTTTGTCTGTAGGATTAATATGAAGCTAGAGCCAGTGAGCACTCAGGTTAGCTTAGCATCAAGATTGAGAACAGGGGGAAACCGCTAGCTTAGCTCTAACCAAAGGGGGGAAGGCTTCCTATAGGTTTAACAAATGAGACTGTGTTAATTAGTTTGCTTTGGAATGAATGATTGGATGAATGACTGACATTTTTATTACCGTGTCATGTATATTTCAGTGTCCAAACTGCACGGGCGAACACGACGCCATAAATTCCCATAAGCTGGTGCCATAGTGCTGCAAAAACAAGCAACACAAAAAGCCCACCTCCGTCCGGAGACTTTTTTTTTCAACTTTAAGTAGTTTCCGATGCTTTAGATGCTTCTTTTTTTCCCCCGACTGGCTGTTTCCCTTTGTTTTAAGACTTAATGCTAAGCTAAACTAACAGCATGCCTCTAGCTTAATATTTGGCAGAAAGACATGAGAATGGTATCGTTCTCCTTCATAGTGCCAAAGTGAAAACCGAGCTCCTGGGATCTGTGCCAAAAGCAGGCAAGACTCGATTCAATCGCACCGAATAACTGAAAATCTAGCCTTGGAGCACAGTCTAGCTCAACACTATGTTTTAACTCCATATGTTTAGACCAGCAAGGTAATTTAATATTGTTGTTTACTAAGTTTGCATATCTTGAGCAGACTCGCATACATTTCCCACGATCCCACGAGTGAGTCGAGGAGCCGCAGTTGGCGCAGACACATCAACAGCAGGACACAGACGACCACGGCTACAGCTAAAAAGCTCGGTAATGACTTGAGAGTTTTGGTAAATATTGTGGATATCGATGAAACAAAGTTACAAGGATGAGAGCGCCCACAATGCCACACTTGTAAATTTTCATGGGAGCTGTAGTTTTATTTTTGTTTTGTTTTTTTGTACACTCAAACAACAAAGTAATTGTTCCAATGTCCAAAGGTTCCAATGTCTATTAGCAACCGCTGTAGTGGACGATTTGTCTTGGATATGGATAATAAACCCCAGGAACGTGCTTTTTTTCCCTCTCCGCAATAGTGATGAATGAAATCCTCAATGAGAAATTGTGGTGAACTGGTAGAACAGAGGCTCGCATGGAAAGAAACACCAGGACTTTGGTTTTCTAAAAAATGTATTTACAAAAATGTTGAGCTGCTCCTCTAAATAATTGTGTCTAGCTAAGGATTACGTTCACACATAGCAATGTGCCCCTAGATGTGCTTCCATGATCACTCTCCTCACACTTGTTTTGCCAGGAAATGAGTTGAAATGTGCGAGGAAATTAGCTGTTTACGTTCAGATTTAAGCTAAAGCTAATATTTATTGACTATACGGTGTAACAGGCCCTTATGTGCACATGGGAGCGTGTGTGTGTGTGTGTGTGTGTGTGTGTGTGTGTGTGTGTGTGCGCGTGCGGAGCCGCCGCCTCCTTTCTACACAGTCACATGATAATTATTCATCCAAGACTACGTAGCGATATTAACAGCGGCAACCCAGGACCAGCTGAGTCCTGCTCGTAATGGGAAACAGCCGACCGTCGTTTATATTTTCATTTTCCTTCCCCATTTTTAAAGCCCCCCGATCTTTCCATAAGGTAGTCATTTCCAAGGCCGCCGTGAAACCGGACACCCAGGAGCGCTCGTGGTGAAGGGCCAGAAACAACACAGGGGCCCGGCCCGGCCCGGCCCGGCCCGGTCCGGCGTCCTCTCAGCCCCCCCACACACACACACACACACTTTCCTCGGTGCGCGACGCTTCCTGGGAAGGTAAACACTCTTTTCACCGTGTCAGAAATGGGATTTCATTCTGCTGCCCCAGCAGTTCCTTCATCTGGCCCTCTTTTCTTCCCCTCCCTCCCTCTCTCCCTCTCTTTCTTTCTTCTCTCCTCCCCTCACTCCCTTTGCCGCTACATCTGGAACCCAGCCCCTCATTTATTTATGTGGTCTGTGTTGTTTCTTTTCTTTTTTTTTTTAACATGTTGTTTTAAAAAAAAAAGAAAAAAGACCTTTGCATTGTCTCGCCGGCAGTTTATCTCCATCTGATGAGGTCTGCAATTACGACTTCTTCTTAACCGGTCACTCTGCAATTACATGCCCCACCACAGAATCTTTCTTCACCCCCCTCCCCCCTTCCCTCCCCTCATGTCCCTGACCAGCACCGCTGCTGCTCATATGGCAGACCGAAATAGAATAGTTTCATGTCTGTTTGGACGTTGGCCCAGCTGAAACTATGCTCCGCCGCTTGACTGACAGTGGGATGTGGGCTTTTTTCTCCCCAAGAAAAGGCCGGTCACATTTAGACTCTGAGCAGTCTCACTCCAGCAGGCTTCGGCGGCGGCTGGCCCAGCTGGGCTCCAAGGAAAGGGAAACAGGGCAAGACAGAGACAAAGTTAGACTGAGCGAAAGAGAGGACAGAGACAGGCAGTCTGCAGGGAAGAAGAAAAAGAACCGCGAGCCGAAACCATGAACCCACCTGGGAACACTTAATCTTTTAGCTGCCGACCGAAGAGAATGGGTAAGTTTGCACACCAGCTCAGTCTTATCTCAACTTCTGGGGAAAGGTGGAACGATGCTATGAGGAACTTTGGAGTCTCCAGATGACGGAGGGTTTCAGCTGATTTAAGCATAACCCCCGTGGTGCAGCATGATTTTAAATACAGCATTTTAAGAGGTAATATAAGATGCAACTGTCCAACCCTGGAAACGTCTCCAGCAGCAATGCGTTTGTCCAGTCGTTCGGAGGCTGGCAGACATCGCAGCGCAGCGTTTTACAGTTGGCGGTGCAGTTGTTATACTGTGGTAAGTGCTTGCAGCGCTTTCAAACTCCCACATTTAAATGGGTGGTGACTAAACTTGATGTCAAAGCCCCTTTTTCCTCTTGAAAGTGTTCTTGTCCAGTGTCCAACTCCGTTTTTTTTCTTTTTTTTTTTATTACATAAACCTTGCAGATTTTCCCAAAGATGTTAGTGGCGTTCTAATGTAAAAGCTTCTGATTTAAAAGGGCTGCAGCGCATATCATCTGGACACCCTCTGGAGACTGATATTTCTTAAATTCAAGAGGAGTTTGAGTTTTATGCTTTACAGTATCATCCTTGCCAAAAAAGTTTAGAGGGCATAATAAATAAAATGACATAACACAGGCAAACTCCAATGAGCAACCTATGCAAACTTCTAATAAACCCTGCATCAAAATTTAAAGAGGAACAGATTATAATCATCAAGTCGGCGTAAGCCAAATAAGAATAGACGGCAGTAAAATTTCTAACAAAAGTGATCAGGCGATAGGTATATTTGGGAAAAATATGATTTCAGGAAACAAGCTTTTTGATTTTGGAAATTGATACAATCTCTAACCAGCGATCATCATATCAACTTGATCGTATTTTGACATTGTTGTAGACAATGAATACAAATTACTGTTTGTCGTATAGTGGAGGGCGGTAAACTGAGGTAAACCGAATTGATTTGTTGAATATTTCGTTGAAACTTGGGTCATTTAACTGGTAACAGGCTGTAAACAGGACCCTGATTTATTATCATCTTTTAAAGTCGATATGGAAATCATGTCGGCAAACAGGACTGGCGTTTCCGGAGGAAAATATCATTCCGCTAAATGCTCGAATATGTTTACTTGTCACTAACTGTACTAGAACTTTCACGCCAGAAACATCTGCCTACTGCCGTTGAAAATGATGAGAGCGATGAGACCGAACCAAAACAGTAAAGTTATGCGCCATAAAGCCAAAACAAGGAGCTGAAAGATACTAAAACCCTCAACAGAGCTGCTGGGAACTGCTGAGCCATGTGATGATTATCTGTGGGTCCCATAGTAAGATCGACACCATTCACATCACACATATTAGTGTTCTATGTCAATAGTTAATTCAAATTTATGAGTATGCAGCTTTAAGTTATGTGAAGCCTTTACAATTGCGGGCTTACACCAACTTTTTTGCTGAGTCAGCCGGTCTCCTTAAACCCAGGGACAACAGCGTCACTCTGAAATCCTGTTTGTGTGGAAATGGACTCAACCCTCCACCAGACACCACCGACTGACGTTCACACCCACCTACGTCAGCTGACTGCGACTATTTTTGAATCACCGACACAGTGCAAGGTGGCGAGCATCCCTCTTGCGAGTAATTTTTGCACTTGCCAACCGATGCCACCGAGATAAATATGAATGGCTCCTTTTCAGGGGATGCCGCAAACAGTGTTCTCAGACGGAAACTATGCTACGTTTTTGTTTCTGAGTCATGCTGGGGCCGAGCGCCACAGTGGCCATAAGTGTTTGGAGTAGGGCTGATCTGGTTTGTGTGGGAGTGATGGTAGCCGAGGCTGTGGAAAACAACAAAGATTACACAGCGAAGCTGAGAGTAATGATGAGGACACGGCTACCACATGTCTTTACTGCAGGCTTCTGTGTGTGTGTGTGTGTGTGTGTGTGTGTGTGGGATGTGGTGGTGGGGAGATGTGTGTTAGAGAGAGAGACAATTAGAGATTAGAGGGGAGCTGTCTCATTATGTTTTCTCCATACAGCATGTGCTCAGTGTGCATGTATTGGAAAGTTGGGGATTAGACATTTGTTCAGATCCACAAATGACTTTATCATTTGACTCGGGGTCGTTCTTTGCTTCTCAGTGTCCATCATTTGCTCTTACAAGCACCGAACCCTCACAACTGACATCACCTTAGTTCTCAGAGTAAATACGTGAGTGGAAAAAGGGGCCAAAGGCTCTGGATGATAACATGACGACCAGAAGCGTTTTGTGGTCATGCAAGTCATGTTTTCACCATGTAATTATATGGCAACCACCATCACACAGAGCTATATATATATATATATATATATATATATATATATATATATATATATATGACCTTCTTCCTTTTCCTGAGTCAATTTCAGCAGGATTTCAGCAAACCTTGAATGCCATGTTATTATTATTATTATTATTATCATTGTTATTATTATTATTACTATTACACACATTCATGTTCTCCAGATGATGAATTCTACAGACTTTGTCTCTCCTCTAAATTTTCATCCAGTGCCAACATAGGGTTGAAATTTTCAGTATTCACTGAGGCGCTTGGCGGGTGTCAAATTTGGACCCTGGTTCTTTTTTTTTAGAAACTTTCAGGCATATTTCGATGCTAAATGTTCAGTATCTCCATCAGTCAAAGTCTAGTGTGTCTCCTGCAGTTCATGGATGTATCAATGAGGCCTTGTTTTCCTCTTCTTTTTTTTCTAATCATTATACTTCTGAGGATTTGTGGCACATAAAAGTTGCAGAAAACACAGGAAACACATCCAGAAAGCAGCTGAACCATCCTTTGGTGTTGTGCTCTGTTTTTGTTTTTGTATTTGGCCTGTCGTGCACCTCGCACACCAGCGAGCTTTGTGACTGATTACGTTCTCGAGTGTGACTGTTTCTATTTAGGTATAATAATAACCTACTTGAGGTCAGGCTGTTTATAAATGTGACTGCTGCGTTTATCATTCCTAGCGGCAAATTATAGCTCGGCATCTCTTGTCTCAAGTTAAGAAGCACTGGAAGAAGAGATCTGCCCTTCAGACCGGTTTAAACAACTCATTTAACATCAGCTGATGACAAGCTACGACAACCAAGTCCTTCCCTTAAACATCTGCTTAGCCCTTCTACTCATAATACATGACTGGGTTTGGGATAAATCCAGATGCAGAGTAACCCTCTGCCATGCGCTCTCCCCTCGCCTGGCCCGGCGAACAGCTGAGGGAGGGCGTGGCGCGGCTCGGTTTGGTTTGGTTTGGTTAACATGGACCGCACACGCAGGTGTGGCCCTCACTGTGCTGTCAAACGGTTTTAATTAGGTTTTCTCCCTGCGGGCGGGGTTATCTTTTCACTGCTGTAAAAAACAACCCCCCCCCAACTAATCTCACCTCAGCCTCGTCCAGTCGCAGTCATTGTCCGGAGACATTAAGACAGCGACTTGCCGATGAGGCCTGACGAGCAGCGACTGTTGCTGAGGGTAGGGACTGAACTTTGTGACTGCAGCTGAAGCTGGGAAAACATGGAGCTGCACTCGGCTCCGTACACGCGCCTGGGTTTTTTGTTTTTTTTTTCTTTTTCTGTTTTTTGCATGAGGGAGCAGGCGCCAAAGCTCATCGCTCGACGTGAGAACTTATTCCAGTCATCAAAGTCTGTCAGGCTCACCCTCGTAAATTTGCTGCTATAACAGGTTCCTCATAGCTGCTGACAGCGAGTTGATTCACAGACGAGGCTAAGATCTCACCCTTGGAGCTGGACGTGGCCAAGTGTCTGTCACTCCCCATTAACAGTTTCTTTCTTCTGGCTGAGGTAGCTTCTCTCTTGGTTTTTTTTTTGTTTGTTGCTATTTTTCAATCCCTCCTCATTGTGCCTGTGTGGCCTTGTTGGAGTCAGGACCGGGTCACTTTGGTTCTCCTCCCACATGCCACATGTCTGGTCTCCCCCCAGAAGCTATTCCTCACACAGCTCGGCCTGTCTCCTGACTATTTCGACCCAGGTGCCAAATAATTGCATATTCTTCAGGGGAATACAACAGTTTTATAATCCCTTCTGTTATTTTGTCTGTATTTCAAAACTCTCTGTACTATTTTTTCAACATATTGGAAGACACACAACAAATATCAATTAGGCAACACAGTATATACTGGCAAATACATACAAAATACCATGATAAAAGTGCACAGCTGGTAGCTTGAAAGCAAGTGGGTTCTTTTAAGGACAAGGCATTTTAAGCTGTTAACTTTCACAGGGACACTCAAGTGTGCAAAAGAGGTATTTGTGGTTGAAGTGCCCTAGAGCAAGACACTGAACCCCAGCTACCCCTCCTCCCCCAGCCCCAATGTCCAGGCCATCGCCTTGCATGGCAATCTGGGCTGTCATCGGCGTGTGTGAATAGGAAGTGGTTTGGTATGAAATCTTTTCAGTTCATTTAGATGATGGGCCTCTTTGCATGATCTCTACGTAGTGAATTAAAAGAGTTTTGGCCACTGTCAATGTCTTGGTGCCAGTTTCTTGGAATGAAGAAACACAAAGCTTTAAATAGCACTTGAGAACTCTAAAGCACAGAGATTTCAAGCCAGGCCGCTCTATGACAGATGAAGCACATTTCTGCACTTGCATGGCAACGGCAACACCATCACTGCCACCTTTGAGCTGCCGACCTTTGACCCCGGGGGAGCACTTCCTCCGCGTGGAGCCAGCTGTCTGTCACTGACATTAATCACGGAGGCACTTTTCTTTTAGGGCTTTCAAACAACAGGGATCAAAGGAAGCCGTGTAAAAATAGTTGGAAAAAGAAAAAAAGCACCTGAAAAACACCGTCTTCCCGTTGATAATTAAACATTTATTTCATCAAAGATATGAGATATTGAACGCAAATGAACTTTTGTGGCTAAGTATGGACATTTCTGACAAGCTCGATAGAAAACAAGGCTTTTAAAGAGCGTTGTTTGCCCAAGCATGAAGCTGCACCCACGAATCCCTCGGGAGAGCCCCGCTCAAGTCTCTCCTACATCACAAAACGCAACACAGCTTCGACGCTGCCTTAATGTGGGCAAACGGCGACTGCCGGTGACACATCGCCGCCGCGGCGCTCGGGACTCGGCGGAGCCTCCCTCTTTGGAGTGGGGACTCAATTAGGAGAGTGCAGGTATAAATTTTTGCGTAGGTGGGCCCACTATGGCAGCCACTCCGGGGGCCCACGGATGGGAGATAAATCAATATCAGGCCGGTTGGATTAGAGCGTCAGCTCGGAGCTTCCTCTTGCGTTGACCCTCTTTTTCTCTGCGTTCTTCTTTCCTCCCCATCTCCATCTGCTAATTGGAGGGGGGTCGAGCTCCTCTGGGCTTCGGTCTGTTTATCTGTCTTCTTTTTTTTCTTCGCGATTACCATCTCCCACATTTGCTCTGGGGCCCTCTGTTACGGTTCATCGGGGAGATCATGAGAGGAAACGGAGGCTTCGGTACTTTCGGGTCTTTTTGCCACGCGATTCAAAGACGACGGAAAGGTCAACGCAGCTTCCTGCCTTCAAATAAGTCTTGATGCTGTTGCGAGCACCTCAGCGATTCTTGAGGAGTTACTACTCCTTCTCCCCAGTGCTGTTATTTGTTTGGGTGACCGCCGAGCCATCGCTACTACTGTCTACTCTCAGCTCATACAGCCTCACATAGCAGTGATAGCAAACTTTTAATTTAACCGAAATTTAATTGAATTTTCTGCTAATAATGATGTTCATTACTGATTAATTTACCAAGTATTTTCCCCACTAATTGATCATTTAGTCAATTAAATGTCACAAAATAGTGAGCTAGGCCAAGCTGACAGCTTCAGTGTTTGTGGTTTGTCAAAAACAGCCCAAAGATATTCACTTTATGACGATATACAGGAGAGAAAAGCATCAGATCCTCACATTTGAGACACTAAAGAGAAGGGAGGGCAATTTTGCATAAAAAATTACAAGCAATTCCTTAATAATCAAAACATTTGGTAAATTTACTGTGGACTAATTGATTAATTGCCTGTGTTTTCAGCTCTAGTTGTAGCACATCTGATGTATGATGTTTTTCCTCCCACTGCACATTCCTTTTCTATTTTTATGCCCCATTTTATGTCAACACATGCAAATAAACTAAACCTAGTTAAACTCAAACGACAGAGGCTCGATGACAGTCATAATTTTTATTTTCGTCAAAGTAGGTTTAACATGTTTTAAAATTACACATATCTCATTTTGAAATCACACTTTCAAGGGATTTATCTCTGAGAAGTCTCAAATGAGGCAAGGCAGACTTTTTTTTAAGAGCTAATTACCCAGAAAACTCTCACATGTGTTCACTTTATTGTGCCCGAGGTGGAAAAAATAGCACCGAAAATGGCTTTTCTGATATTTACTTATCACACCGACCCCATGTGTGTCCCATTTAGCCTGTACCTTCGGTTTTCGGTGGTGGAATAACAGTCGGAGGGAAAAAAAACAAAACAAAACACCTTAAAAAATTCCAGCCTGCCCCGAGGTGTTCCCCTGCGTTCCCTCGGCTTAGATCTGGGCCGCGGGACCTATCCTCCACCCCTCATTCTTGCCCCCACCCCTCCCAAAAAAACCCACACACATGGACCCAGCCCACGTAATTTACTCCCCACCTCCTAATGTCAAACAGCTGTAGCGTCGACTCGCAGGGAATCGCCGCGATCACGGCCTCTTCCCCTCCCCCTCCGCTCTCCCGCTCCCTCTCTCTTCTCTTTCTCAGCCATTTTTCGGTGTTGGGCCGCCACTAAAATCGGGGGTCACCCTCCGGCCCCCAGGGCGAAACCAAGTATCCGTCCAGTGTTTATTTACGATCCCAGCGTTGGATATGAGGTCATGAATTTACGTCGCAGGTGCCCGTGGGCGGAGACGTATGGAAGTATGGACAGCCGGCCGTAAATCGAGCGTATGGATCGCGCTCGAGTCTTGCGCTGTGAGGCCGCCCGGTCTTTCTGACGTGCGGGGCCCGATGCCGTTTTCCGAGGCACTCCATCCGGCCGAAAGGAGCTGCGTGGCACAGACGCCGGTGAGCTCACTCTCCGCGTGATTGACGGGAGGATCGGGCACCGGCGCTGAGGGGTCGAGGGGTCGGGAATCTGTTTCAAAGGGATTGTTCCTGGCCCGGTGCCCGGAAGCCCGACCTGGAGGCTGATGACAGAAATCTTCGCCGGGATTTATCGCCAGCTTTAAAACCTCTGGCCACGGCGTTCAAGAAGACAATGCCGAAAAACAAACGAACTCGCTATGTGCTCAGACAGCTGAAGATGCTTTACTGCCATTTTCTTGTATCTCAAGTGTGTATCAGAGGAGTATGATCACTTATTTTAGCCAAACAGACCAGGGAAAAAATAGGGCAAAAATAAACGTAGACTGTTTAAAACAGCCCTAAGGGGTTGCAAAAATAGCTCATTACAAATACATAATACAAAACTACCAACAAAAGTATGCAAGTGGTGTTAAACACCCCCCCCCCCCCCACACACACACACACACACTATTCATTGAGATATCAATATAAAAGCGTAAAGATTGCTACAACTTGTTCAAACAATACGTCGGCTCTGTGCAGGTTTTTGCATGGTACAATTTGGTCGACTTGAACAATAGCTTAACTTGCAAAAAAGCTCAGTAATCAGTTATATTTTGATAGACTTCCAACTGGGAGTCGGGAAGCGGGAAGCGGAGGTCCTGCTGGTTTTATTGCGAACTCACGCCGAGCCAGAGCAGTTCCACTAAAGCAACTGGGAGCTGAGCGCGCCCCGACGGTACCAGGTAGAAACGCGCTGTAGAGAATGTTCCCCCGCTCTTTCGTGGAACCTCGTCATGTCAGCTGAGTGTGAAAAGAATGTTGGCGCTAGAGGTTCTCTGCAAAACCAGGATTACGTTCAACGCCAACAGATTCCAGGTTCCTGGGGCATCTGCGTACGGTTGAGGTTGGGTAAAGGTCATGGTTACGGTTAATAAAAACACATCCGTTAACTGAAGGTCTATGACGGGACGCGAACTCCCTTAATGAAAGTCTAATATGATGCATGTGAGTCCATCATCCAAGCTAAGCTAAGTTGCACAGCCTTTCAAACGTTGGCACCGAACTCTGGCACTGGATGCGGATGCGGATGCGGATGCGGATGCAGATGCAGATGCGATGCCCACGGACGCTGGGCTGTGTGGGGAGTCTCTGGCATTGCTTCCTCTTTGGACCGTTCATTGCGTGATGCCACATGGACCGAACCTGTGGAGCCTCCTGAAAACGATGCCAATCTGACACCGGATCTATGGAGGCGATCCACTAGACCTTACTGCACAACTCATCTAAACTGCTGATCCTCTTAGTTCTGGGGGGGGGTCCTCAAAACAAAGTTTCTTCACCTAAACGAGGATATTTCTATGCACACTAGTGCCCCGGTTTACACTTTTATTCTAGTTTCGTTCCTATTCGGGTTTACATGTCACAGCGTCCTGGGTTCTACAGGTGTGCCCCAGCTAGTGTTTCCAGGTTTCTGAGAAAGCGGGACGTGGTGTTCACTGTCATCGGGATACACGTGCGCCACATTGTTCGCACTCGGTGAGTGAACACCAGCCAGTCCTGACCTGCTGTATTTTCTCCTCGGTGTTGTGCAATACATTTGTAATTTAAATGCGTGAACACTGCTGGGATCATGTTTGGGTATGTCGGTCATCTAAGGGGAACTAAGTGTTTCCAAGTTTCCATAACTCAGTATATTATGTTTTGTTTTCTTTTCACAAATCCACACATCTCACGACACCGTGTCTGTTTTTCTGTGCGTTGCATGCCGTTCCACGTTCAACTCGATCTGGGGATCTTTGAGCGAGGCCCAGTTAGTCAGACCGCGGGTTCTCGAGTCGCCTCTCTCGCCGTCTCCTGGTTCTAACCTCAGTGTTTGTTGATATTTTCTCGGCTCCACGATGACTCAGCTGACGTCTCACAGGAGAAGAAGCGGTTTCCGCTTTTTTGGGGATTTTTTTCCTGTTACTTGGAGCTGGTGTCGTCCGACTCGGTTTTCCCCTTAGCCTCTGCCACGGGCGTCGCATCCCCGCCAATCGAACTCCGTTTTCCAAGGTGGGCGTGGTTGGTGAGTTAATACCCATCAATCTCGTCATTATGAACACCACATTGGGATGTAATTTTACTGATTTTTCAGATTTTCTCTCCAACCTCATGTC
This sequence comes from Istiophorus platypterus, assembly GCA_016859345.1. Taxonomy (NCBI): domain Eukaryota; kingdom Metazoa; phylum Chordata; class Actinopteri; order Istiophoriformes; family Istiophoridae; genus Istiophorus; species Istiophorus platypterus. The sequence continues at coordinate 24,547,156 of CM029121.1, read as the reverse complement.
GACAGTCATGTCTGTTTTTTTCTGTTTTCTTTTAACTGCCATTGGACTAAAGCTAAGAGAGAAAAAGACACAAGTATTAGAGCAGGATTTTATGTAGACAGATTCTGTACGAGTGTAAACCAGGACTAAACACACTCGCTGTGCGTGAAGTGCGGCGCTGCGGGGTGATGACAGAGTACTTTGTTAGCAACATGTGTCAAGTTGCTCCCGCTGATTATAGCCATAGACCCTGCTCTTACCTGACCATGCTGTAAACCTGTCTCTAATTATGGCAGTCTGACTCCCCATTAGCCATGTGGTGTGTGTGTGTGTGTGTGTGTGTGTGTGTGTGTGTGTGTGAGTGAATGCCTCTCTACAGGCCTCCCTCATTCATTATTAAGCGGCTCTCAGTGTTTTGCTGGCCATCGCCGCCCCGGTGTCAGGTACCCACGCGGTGCCCGGGCCGCGTCGGGATCCGGTTCCAGTCCCCTGAAACCCCCTGTTTGGAGCTGCTCCTGGAGCTGCTCCTGGAGCTGCTCCTGGAGCTACCGAGCGCCTATCCAGAACCTTTTCTCTTTGCCCTGGATGCTTTTTGTTTCCCCCCGCAGCTGATTTCTCCATCATTTACTCAGCTAATTGCCGACGGAGCTGGGGAAGCTCAGGATGCATTTGGATATTTCTCTTGGCGTGACGTCGGGGCTATTTGAGCTCTCGGGAGGTATGGTGCCTGCTATCATCTTTTCTTTATTTTTTTTCCTCGAAAATGAGAATTACGGGTACGTTTATAGCTAACCATAGAGCACCAAGGCGACAGTGTGTTTTAGCAGGGCTGTGGTAAAGCAGTGGGGCTATTTATGCAGCTGAATTTCATCTTTTTTTGGGAGGAAACCTGTGTCCCGGGCTCCTCTGGTGTCTGAAGACTGGGGATTTAACAGATGCTATTGTGATCACTCCTGCCTCGGAGTGGAGCTGTGATTGGCCGTAGCGATCGTTCCCCTTTTATTAGTGTGACATATAACAGAGAGGCTGATCTCAGACTGTGCTTTGGGTTACGGGTCTGTGTGTGTGTGTGTGTGTGTGTGAGTGTATGTGTGTGTGTGTGTGTGTGTGTGCACACGCGTGTGCAACTTGACCCCATCTGATGGCGTCTCCGGGGGCGATGCGAGTTGCCTGGAAACCCCGTGAGAGCACAGCGTTCTGCTTCCATATTTTTTTTTTTTTTTCCTTCCCAGGCCTAAATAGACTGCACAGTTTTTAGGCCTTACAAGGGAATCTGCTCATTTCAGTCCGGGCAGGAGTTCGCTGGGGAGGGACTTGAAGTTTTCACATCCCAAACTAGTGCACACAGGGAGTCCAGGGTAATTAAGGCAACACAAAAACCAAAATTGGCCCAATTTTAAATAAAAATACAACCTGTTTGTAGAGTTCTCTTTACCGTACGCATTGCTAAGAATAGCTGCGCGTGTGTGTGTCTGATGTTAAGATAGAGAAAGCATTGTCCTGTGTGTTATTGTTGCTATGGTGGTCTGAAATTACAAGACTCTTTAAGACAACAATGTAATTGGTCAGATTTATATGATTGTGATTTTCAGGTAATGGCTGGTTTACACCCACAAAACTAAAAGCTTGTAATAGTAATAATAGTAATAAAAAGCCTCAATGAGACCTTTTGGATTTCTAGGGCCAGCAGAAAGGGGGACCAAAACTCCACGACATGCTGGGGCAAAACCAAAAAGGGAGGTGTGGGGTGGAGGTGAGGGTGGGGGGTAGTAGTGCTACCACATGCAGGGAGGGGGGAGGCCGCACTCATTTGACAAAAAAGCGAAGTGGACCTTTTCTATCCTGTTAAAAAAGACTTAACTAGCTTTGTTCCGGCAAATCCGATTTGTGTCTCAAATGGGATCTTAAGGAGCAGGTCGACCACACAGCTATTAGGAGGTGATCGGATCGGACCTGTGAGTCCAGACGTCGCCTGCTCCCAAAGGCTGTCAGCCGGACACGTTGGAATCCGGTTCGGGTGGAAATCCGAGTGGAATCGCGTTTCAAACCACCTTCAAATGCGGTTTGGATCCGATTTGTAGAAATATAGTATTGTTTTTTCTGTCCCGAAAAAAAAATCCAGATACAAACAGAAAATGGATTTAAGTCTGAACAAGGCCTAAAAGATGGGATGGAAATAAATAAGATGGGATGAAAATAAATAAGAGAATAAGAGAATAAGAGAAAAAATAAAAGGTTTGATTAATTGTCGTAACAAATAACACAATGTTACATGAAAATACTGAAAACACTGAAAATAGCAAAGCTCATCAGGACCGCGTCACACTCATACTGGAGATTAGAAATATTTAAACAAACAAACACAAGGATGAGATATTTCAAACATAAATAATCCCACAACAGATCCTCCCTGTACTTGTGCTTTCTCTTGCCTTTTGTGGACGGCACTAAACCGCGGAGTGCCTGCAGGCGAGGTACCGAGGCCGGGGAGGCCTGCGCCCAGGAACTTTCAGAACTCTGCCGAATGCTGCTTGAATAAAGCAACCAAAACTTTTTGTTTTGTAAAAGATCAGCGAGGTGAGATGTTCCCGCCTGCGCCTTGAGACCCGTCGTGCATCCCTGGGTGACGGCGGATGGGTGGAGAATGAGTGATGGGAGCGGGGGGCATGGTTCAGCTGTCAGGCTCGCCGCCGGGGGAGCATCTCACCTGTCAGGCAGGTCCGTCTTCGTCTACGCGGAGGCTGGTGACAGATGCTGAATGACGATTAAACCTCCCGTCTCCCAGATGGATCTTTTAAACCCAGAAAGACTCCAATACTTCCTCGGCGCCGCCACCAACCGCTTTCCACCGCCTGCATCTCGCAAAACTATCGGCAGTTGAACTATCTCATCGCCACAGAGATTTTTTGTAGCCCCCTAATTCACCCGTCCTTCCTCTCATGTTATACTCTTCCAATCTTAATCCGAGCAGTAAAGTTGTCGAGAAGTCAGTGGAAAGATGACTCACACTGACCACTTGTCCATACGCTTTTACGCAGCTCCTCTTTATGAGCCTCTTTTTATTCCTGTCGCCACTGGAACCCAGAAACCGAATCTCGTCCGGCTCTGTATTTTTGGCGTAGGTCTCCGTTTTCCACTCCATCCCCAGCTCCTCCTGTCCACATGTCGAAATGTCCTTGAGCGAGATGCTGAATTCCAATCAGTCCCGATGGTCAGGCGAGTGCCTTTCAACGGGAGGATGGTATGCATCGCCTGGTGGCTTGCTGCTGTGTGTGTGTGTGTGTGTGTATGCATGTGAATAAGAGGGAAATTATAAAGCGCTTTGGATAAAAGAACTACACACATGCAGGAGAAGAGAGGGAGTCTATAATTTTCATATTTCTGTACGGCGTCACCTCTGCACTCTTGGCGATCGATTCGTGTTTTGTTGCCTTTTTTGCAAACTAGATTTTCGGCACTTTTGAGTAGCGATCAGACCAAACCAGGTAAAGTTTCACCTGCTGAAAATATGAACAGGATTTAGTCCAAATGATTGTTGATTGGGGTTAAAAAAAAAAAAAAACAGGACCAAGACCAGCCCGTTCTAGCCAGGAAAACAGCATTAGTGTGTGTCAGCTACTTTGTGAGTGTATAGTTTGAGAAATGAAGGCAGAATAAATGATCTGCAACATCTTTTAATTATTTTTTTTTCTGTAATATTGGAGCCAGAACCAGACGCTGAAGCAGGGATGTGGTTTAAACAAAGGGGGGAGAAAGGGGCAGGTGGCGGTGGAGAGTGTGGAGTCGGTTGTGGGGACGGAGGGTGAAAACAGGGGGCAGGAGTGAACCCCTGCGGGCGGCGGGACGGGGGCACATGGAGACGGCAGTCAGCGCTGAGTGGCGTGCACAAAGTTTTTATTGTGGAGCAGTGATTAGTGGGAATGAGATGCAGGTGTGCTCCTCTGCAGCTGCTGGATCAGGTGAGCCACGCCCTCCACGCACAAAAACACGCACACACTAAGGAGAGGACAAATCAGGGAAGGGGGGTTGGGCAGAAAACCCTGGAGGGTCGTGGCTGGAACCCTGACAGCAGTGGTCCCAGGCCAGATGCTCGTTCAAATTATTAGGACGAAAGTTTGGCTTTTTGTGGCGTTAAAGGAACTATACGGGTTTCTGCTGTTTCGACGCGGCCAACATCAGCATTAACGGCTGTTTTTCCTGCCAAGAGCTTCGGTCGTCAGCGACAGCAGAAACGCAGCGGTGAGGCCGTCCAAGGATCACATAACCCCGCGCTTGTTTAAGTCTACCGTCTCTGGACCGCTCACGCTGAAGAAACTGCTTCGCTGTTACGAAACCGATTCTCTGAAAAGCCCAACTGTTTGGAGGATTGTTAATGTAAGAGAAGTGTTTTTGCTACATAATACATATGTTTTAACCGGCTTTACCCACAGTCCATCTCCCACGTTTCCCCCTCGTCTTTCACTGTGCAGCCCACTTTTCCGAGTAAAAAAAATATGAATACAAAAATGTAAATGGGGACGGTGCTTCCTCTCCATCCACCTACATATTCATTCCCAACATCACGGTGTGTCACACTCAAACCCATGAGGCTCCCGACCCCCCCCAGTCTCCATCGCCCTGAGACGTGTCAGGACATCAATACTGTTTTCTATCATTAGCCACACAGCTGAAGAATATGGTTTTGCGCGCAAATCGGGGCTTGGTGGCTCTAAAAGTAGTAAAACAGTCATCTGCGATGATGCAGACTGAGTGACGCAGCTTTGTAAGTGCAATATTCTCTTTTTTTTGCGTGCCGCATCCTCACATGCAAAGAAACCACAGACATGGGGGGAATCTGGACTTGACTGTGGGAGCTGTTAGTGTTTTCAGCAGCGGCTCCGACATTGTTTGACATCGGTGCCAGAAATGACTGTGGGAGAACCTAAGGGGGGTATTATGTTTGACAGACCCCCGGAAGACCTGGACGAGGGCGGAGGGGAACGCTACAAGGTGTTGCAGCTGCTATTTTAACTGCAGGACTCGTGTTGAATTTCCTTGTGAGTGCGTGGGGACAAAAATATCAAATAAATACCAAGTTTTGACACAGTTCACTGCAGATTGCATGTAATTGCACAGTGGATTGGTCTCACAGCTTCATAAAATGATGTGTAATTTAAAAAAAAAAAAATCATCAATCAGCTATAAAAACATTCATTAAACTTCTCAAAGCAACTCCACAGCAGAATAGGCTTTGGTTCTGGTCGGCCCCCGTGCCTTTTAGGTCCCAAATACTCATAATTTCAACAAACTTTGGCTGACTATGCAACTTCTGGCGCAGTTTTTGGCTGCGGAGCACGGTAGCAAAACCCAGTAGGCCATATTTGCAGGATGACCAACAGAGGATTGAGCTACACATTTGCTGAGTTTGAGTTTCTTTGGATGTTGTGAAACTTTTTCCTGAGGAAACAACGAGACATGACCTCAAGGAAGCCGTAGCCGTCGTTCCTTGCGGAGACTTCTTTTAAACACACACAGAGGGTATGTCAAACACGTTCCCTGCAGTTCTGCAACTCACTTGGCAGACGCTTTCATCCTAAGCGCCGCGCAGCTGTGGGCTGAAAACAACACGAGCGAGGACCCAGTCGGGGGGAGAACGACACCAGTGAGTGCCATGCAGCAAAGTTCACGTTCTGATAGGATGTTGGTGCCTACAGGCAGCGTGAGCAGCAATTCTTAGAGTGAATAGGATGCATAAGGATACTTATTTTGTCCACTGAGTACACAGGTGTTCAGTAAAGATTCTTAGTCCTTATGTATTTAGTCCTCTTCTTAAAGACTAAGAGGAATTCTGCAGATTTTTGGTTTTATTGGTTTATTGCTTCTCAGAGTTTTGTGCTCGAGGTTCCTTTTTTTTTTTCTTCAGCCCTTGCCCCGACATTCCTGGTGGTTTTCTGTTTGTGTCTGTGTGTGTGTGTGTGTGTGTGTGTGTGTGTGTGTTTTAATGCTCACCAGTGCTGATGGAGTGGTCTTAGCCCCTGGGTTTGGGCTTGTGGCCAAAAAGTTGTCTCAGAGGATCTTTCGGATCCCCGGACAGGCTGGGAAGGATGCGAGTGCAGGCCAGGGACCCCGTGCTTCTCCAGTGGTGCCGTAGCTGAATGGATCTACTACACTGATTGTACTGAAGAACCCTCAGGTGTTTGATTGACCTGTATAAATGTGTAGCTGGGTTTTGCTGGAGAGGAGTAAAAATCTAAAGTCTTTCTGGTTGTTAGCTCCACTTTTAAATTTGGTTTGGTTAGACTCACTTACAAATTAAAAACTAAATTAATCAAATTGATGAAGAACAGAAATACTCACTGATCAATGTCATCGTTGACTTGGAAAAGAACAGGGACCCAAATTTTTCACGTCTTGGTGCAGTTTCGTTGCTCGCAGAAACTACAGAAACTACAGTAACAAATCTCACCTGAGATGAAAATGTAAATTAATACATTCAAATAAATAAATAAATAAAAAAGTGCAAAGATATAAGAAAGAGGAGTCTTGACCACATGGGACAAATAAAGCTTAAAAAAAACAGATAAAGAACAAACATATGGACTCAAACCACTAAAGGAAATGTTCAAATTCTCTAAACCATTAATATCATCATAAGTGAGCTGTGTTAGCATAACAAATTCAGATATTTCAGCTGAGTGTCTAGGTCAGTGCAGAAGATACGCACTGATGGACCATTTAGAAATCTATGCTTTAAAAAACCAAACAAACAAAAAACCTGGACGATCATCATACACATGGGTTGTAAATTCCAGTCAACAAGGCGGCGTGTAAGCTCATGTTATGTTAGCTTACTTTAGACCTAATGTACCACGGTTCCTTTAATATTTCATGTTCCCAGCTGGCGTACATTATCGCCCCCCCCCTTTTTTTTTGGAACAAGTACATTTATCTCAAAAATATCAGAAAACCTAATATGTACTGTGTATTTAACCAACCATGAAATAACTGGTGCAAAAGTGGCTCCGGCGTTGCACTGAACCTGGAGAAACTTGAGCCGACTCACCAAACGTTCAAAGCAGCGGCAGCTCACAGCAGGCAGCATTATCAGCCAGCCCTGTGTGGGTCCCTCTGTCCGAGCACAAGGGCCCACTTCAAGCCAGCCCACTGCGTGTGTGTGTGTGTGTGGGATGGGAATGTCGGGTCCTCGGCTCAGCGCGGCCTCCTTTCTAGCCCGTTCCCATCCAACCACCCATGCAGCGCCCATCCCGCCCTGCCTTCCTCTCCACATGGCAGTTCTGTGGCGAGACTGCGAACCGCCGTCTCCGCCTGCGGACCCGGTCTGCAGCGCAATGATAGGACGCGAGCGGCACGGCACCGTCATGTCGCCGGTGCGGCGCTTTCCGCTGCATTTAAAGGCCAAAGGCCCGGGACAACTTTTTAGTAGATGCTTTCTTGGGTCTGTGTGAGTTAAGGACACCGGCAGGAGGAGAGACATTTGGTGCCCTAATTGTTGGCAGGTTTGAAATGAAGCCAAACCATAAGGAACCAGTTACAGAACGAGGCACTCCTGAGACAGCGAGGATATTAAACATGGAGCACGTTGCCTGACTCACGCCATCCCGGCCCCCATCACATTAGTGCAACCTTGCTTCGGCCCCTCAGAACGGTGAGTGGCTTCGCTCCATTCCCCCTTTTTGACCCCGGAGTTTGATCTCTCATGTTTTTCACCGGGGAGAAATTCATTGCTTCTGGCACTACAACAACTCAAGCTCAAGCCACAGTGATGTGGTGCTTTTGTTTTCTGCAGACCGGTTCGTTCTTGTGTTTGCTCGGTGGTTTTTGCCCAGAATCTGCGAGAGGCATTTCAGCATGGCCACACAATATTATAAAAAGCACTGGGAATGTATTTTTAACCAGTGAGTCTGCATTTATGGAGAGAACAGACGGTGAAGTCAGCGGACAATGAGATCTCGGTTTCTTAATGTTACCCTGAGCATGTGCTCAGTTAGAGTTAGAGCCGTGTCAGAAGGAGGTGTACAGGGATTAAAGGAAGGGAAGGTTCAGCATCTGCATCTTATCTACTGGGAGTAAAAATCCAAATTGCACAGATAAAGTCCCCTTCGTCACCTCTGTGCTAAAAGTGCCAACGCTTCCATTAGCCCTCTTAAAAGAAAACTGTTTACAGTTCGTATTTTTTAGATAAGTAGGTGTCTACTTTTGGAATCTACTTGCTGTTGGATTTTGAACAATTCTTGAGTTTAACAAAAGTTGAAGAGCGAGCAGCTTGTTCGCATTTAAAAAAACCTGTACTCCAAAAAGTTCTTTCACTGCAGCAGCACACGCACGTCGTCCTGACTGACTTGACCTTATGCTTAAATGTTCTCTATTTTTTACTTCATCCTTTCTTCATTTCTTGTTTTCCACCCTTTGGGAAATGCTAAGAGAGTATGAAGATTGCCAAGTGACAGTTGAATGTCAGAGCTTACTACTCCACTGGCCAAGTTGTAAATGGAAGGATTGTCATTTTGATTCTCCGAGCAACAAAACCAAAAATGGGCGCCTCGCGTCAACCGAAGACTGTTGTTAATGTAATTAGACCTGTTATATTTTCAACGCACAGTATTTTTAACCTTCGCCCGTCCAGCTTTGCAACTATACGGCCGCACCGAGTTCTCCGATAACGTTTTAAAGTTTTTAATATGGGAATCTCTACCATCCATCTGTTGATGTGAACGCAAGATCAGTCTTTCAAGCTGGGGATGTGTGGTGGTATGTCTTTGTCTCTTCTTCGGGAATACGATGTTCTCCATTCTCACCATTTCCTGTATAGCGAAAAAGGGTCAACATACTATTGGGAAAGATTACGTTGTAGCACTGGATGCTTTGGAGCTTAAAACAACACAAATTCCATTGGGATTTTGAACAGAACCCGTAGGTTCTGGTTTTACTTTGGTTTCTCTCTACCCACTGGCTCATTACATTATTTAGGCCCCTTTTGCAATTATTCTCCCAAGCTTACTCAAGCTGCTGAGCTATACAGCCACAACATTTAAAGGCTACTGGCCGCAGATGAGAAAGAATCCAGATGACTCCTGTGTTAAAGTGCTACATGGCGTGACTCTAACGAGGAGCAGACATCACACAAAACATCCGTGGAAAAAAAACAAAAAAACTGCAAGTGATAGCAACATGCACACAAAGACGCACCGACATTTAAACCACCCCGCCCCCCCCGCCCCGCCGCACACGCGAGGAATAAATACAAGTGCTGCAGTCCGTCTGGAACGCACACCCATGGCGATTTCCCCCTGAAGCACACACAGGTCACTGAGTGGTTGTTATTTTACCCGGCGTGTGACACGATGCCTGAGACAGAGGTGTCCTTTGTTTGGTTTACCTTGGACCATCGCGTTCTCCTCGGCAACCCAACGGAGGTGGTGGGTGGGTGGGGGGGGGGGCACTCGGGTTTCGGCCCAGACATGAAAAGAAATGTCCAGCACAGCAAGAAAATTAGCCAGGATCTCGTCAGGATCTGACCATCTGCTTCGGAAACTTGTGTTTCGCTGGCACTTCCAACCTTAAAGCGCTCGGGGGAGGATTTTTTTTTTTTTTTTAACTACAGTGCCTGCGGCGCGTCGAAAAAAAATACAGCATCCACTCGAAACCGAATAGCCAGCACAGCTTCAGCCCTTGATTGTCCCATAAATTATTAAAACTTAACGCTGCCTGGCCCCACACCTAAATCCCCCAGGTCGCTCTGACAGGAACAGGCCCAGAAACACCTGAACTGAGGAACTGTTGTAAACTTTAACGTTCCGCTGACAAACTTTCGCCGAGGCCCCTCCCCCAACGCGTCGTTTTACGCTCGGCGGCCACTCAGAGGCAAGACGACAGGGATCACCTCCGGCGCGATGGCCCTCGAAGCGGCACTTAGCGGCGCGTCCCAAGTGCTCTGGGCTGAATTGCTTGATTGGGCTGCTCATCTCCACTTTTATGCTAATACGCCGTAACGAGCTGCAGGCACATATGATGGAATCCGCTGGGTCTGTGTCTCGTTGGCCGTGACCCTTTTGCTCCATTATGGGGGCCGATATGATTAAACTACACCTCTGCTGTAATGCTCCAGTGGTGCGGTTGTATCAGCAGTTGTCCGGTGGTGTTCTGCTATTCTTCTCTGTTCTAACCGTGCTGAGCTTTATGGATGTCATTTTTTTTTCCTCTCAAACGCAGGGTTTTTACCGTCAGTCTTCCAGACTTCCATGGTCCTGGCACAGTGTTGGTATAATTTCTGATATGCTGTGATGCTCTCTCTGAAAATGGCCTTGGAGGAGCCATGCCAAGACTGCAGCTAAAGGACCCCCCCCCCTCCTGTATCTTCTTTTCCCTACTCTCCCAGCTCCTCTTTTTCAGTCTGTATTACATCTATCTACCTCTTCACTTATTCATCCGTCTGGGTATCTCTTTATCGAAATCAATGACTCAGTAACCCCCCCAAAAAAAAGAAAAAAAAAAAAATACAGCATCCACTCGAAACCGAATAGCCAGCACAGCTTCAGCCCTTGATTGTCCCATAAATTATTAAAACTTAACGCTGCCTGGCCCCACAACTAAATCCCCCAGGTCGCTCTGACAGGAACAGGCCCAGAAACACCTGAACTGAGGAACTGTTGTAAACTTTAACGTTCCGCTGACAAACTTTCGCCGAGGCCCCTCCCCCAACGCGTCGTTTTACGCTCGGCGGCCACTCAGAGGCAAGACGACAGGGATCACCTCCGGCGCGATGGCCCTCGAAGCGGCACTTAGCGGCGCGTCCCAAGTGCTCTGGGCTGAATTGCTTGATTGGGCTGCTCATCTCCACTTTTATGCTAATACGCCGTAACGAGCTGCAGGCACATATGATGGAATCCGCTGGGTCTGTGTCTCGTTGGCCGTGACCCTTTTGCTCCATTATGGGGGCCGATATGATTAAACTACACCTCTGCTGTAATGCTCCAGTGGTGCGGTTGTATCAGAACTTGTCCGGTGGTGTTCTGCTATTCTTCTCTGTTCTAACCGTGCTGAGCTTTATGGATGTCATTTTTTTTTCCTCTCAAACGCAGGGTTTTTACCGTCAGTCTTCCAGACTTCCATGGTCCTGGCACAGTGTTGGTATAATTTCTGATCTGCTGTGATGCTCTCTCTGAAAATGGCCTTGGAGGAGCCATGCCAAGACTGCAGCTAAAGGACCCCCCCCTTCCTGTATCTTCTTTTCCCTACTCTCCCAGCTCCTCTTTTTCAGTCTGTATTACATCTATCTACCTCTTCACTTATTCATCCGTCTGGGTATCTCTTTATCGAAATCAATGACTCAGTAACCCCCCCCCCCAAAAAAAAGAGGCTTTGTCTTTTTTCCTCATCCATTATCAAATAGTTCCCTTGTTGCTCATAATTACGTAAGCCAGGGACTTTTCAGAGCAATCGAAGCGAACAGCAAAACCAAAATCGCTAACTCCCCCTGATGCGGCACGGCGCGGCGCGGCGCCCGACCCCCGCCCCCTGTCATCGTGCCGAACAGTGCGGCACTGAAACATGTGATCGAATGATGTGACATCTCACGTGCATCACGCTTCTCGATTGCTTCATTTTTGACTTCCCCCCGTTTCCTTCAATCGATCTCGTAGCGCTCCGGAGGAATTTATCAAAAATCAAAGGCCCCGCGGCTGAAAACCTGCTCCATGACATCTGCAGGGTGTGTATGTGTGCGTTCATGTTAGCGTCACTTTTGCAACTACCTGCTAATTATACTCCACAGTAAACATGAATCGGTAGACCACACCACTGCAGGATATCATTAACTAAAAAGGATTACAGAGCGGTTTGTGGGCCGGGAGGGCGTCCGCGGGCTTCTCCCGATTGAAAACGGACTAATCTAAATGGGATACATCAATAAAATGGTGGAATAAAGTTGCGGGCACTTAAGAGCGTCAGCCCCTTTTGCTTAGGCTCAAAGTAGGGAAGAGAGTCACTGGCTGGCAGCCAGCCAACAAATTAGAAGATAAGAAATATTATTCCACTGGCACACCAGCGGCTCGCAGCTATTTAAAACAGGGAGGTTTATTGATAATTGAATTACTTGGAGGGAAAAAAAAAAAAAAAGACAAGACAAGAATAAAAAGCGCGGAGGCGGATCAATAAGGAGATGTTGTAGTGGATAACGCTGCGGTGGCGGGCAACACAGCCAGGAGTTGGATGCGGAGTGTGTGTGTGTGTGTGTGTGTGCGCTCGTGTGTGTGTTCAAAGCGGTTACGTTGAACGTTGCTGTTACATTTTATAAAATGTGACCCCCCCCCCCCACCCCCCCCCACCCAACATATTCTCACATGAGGAGAAATAAGTTGGACGGAGGAAGGGGCCGTCACGCTCACGTCCCGCGGCCTCCATGTTCATGTGGCGCATGTCGTGTTTTTCAGGTGCCGCGCTGAAGTGAGACGGACGGCCGCGGACAGAATGGCGACTCCCCAGAGCAGCTCCAGACAGAGCAGCTCGCTCTCTTCATCCCCGATGAGGCAAGTAGCGCCACCGGTCTCTGACCGCCGAGGCACAAACAGCCTCAACCACTCAGAAACGTACTGATTTAAAGGTTCGGTTCAGCCCGATCGCCACTTGTCCCTTGTGGTATGCAGCCACGCGGGTAGTTTTGTTTTTATCCGTCAAAAAAGTCCCCAAGAATAGCTATAGGGCCCCCAGGTAGAGACCCCCACCCACAGACTGGGGTTGATCAGGAAAGACGAATGAATTCATTCAAAAATTACAAACACAATCTTAGGTGAGAGGCAGAAAAGACACATCCTGAGCAATGACGGTAAGTGGCCCCTTGATTACTTATAGACAACTCATACAGGTGTTTTACCTGATTCTTACAGGTTGGACCGAATTTCATGAGCCAGTGACAACAATGATAAAGGCGTCAGTCGTTTCATTGTAGCCCAAGGTGCAAAATAACATCCACACAGTGCTGAGATGAAGTCTAATCTTTCTGATTACG